>CM072822.1:31478379-31663538 GCA_036937905.1 Salvia rosmarinus | reverse complement strand
TCATCAATCCTCCTTCTTAAACCCTTCCAACTCCAAACAATTATTCTAAGACCATAAAAGGTAGTATCATCATTCTTCCATTTTTAATGGAGTAGAATTTTAATTTTTCTGATTTATTTCACAAAAACCCTAGTTTGTTCCTCAATTTTTTCATGACTTTTTGCAATCAAATGCTCTCAAGACATGAATGAAAAATACTTAGAATGATGTTCTAAGCTGTAGTTAAAATTTCGATTTTTGGAGCATGTTTAATAATTTCGATTTATGCTTTATTTCTTTTATATGTGATAAAGCATGCTTTTGTGAATATTATTTGATATTGTTGCTTGTTAATGTATTAGAGCATGTAGAATAAATATCATAATTTTCAGAATATTTTGGAATTTTCAGATTTTGATTTTATTTGTTGGAAAATAGTTGAGGTATAGTGTTTAATATATGATATGAACATCATATATTAATCTTGAAATTTTGAACACTACTATTTTTCAAAATGGGCAGAATATATTTAAGTATTTTTAAGCCATTGTTTGATTTTATTTGTTGAGAAATAGTTGAGATATAGTGTTTAATATATGATGAACATCATATATTAATCTTGAAATTTTGAGATATACTTCTATTTTCCTTTGAATACCGAAACTATAGTATATATCAATGATTTATTTGATTTCATTTGTTGAAAATGATAGAATATGTTATGTAGAAATAATATGAATCTAATATGCATTGTTGAATTATTGAACACATATGTAAAATATGTGTGAGGACAAAAGGAATTCCAAGCATTTGGTTCATATTATAAATATTAATTGATGTTTAATGTTAATATTACATGTTATCGATAATATAAACATGTTGTGAAGGATGATATTTATGAGTATGTATATATATATGTGATTACCGAAAATATATAAGGTGAAAAGCATGGGTTTAAATTTTAATGCATGATATGAAATGATATTTCATGTTTAGTATATGGTATAAGCATGATATAATTTTGTGGAATTTATTGAACACCAAAGCTCATTAAATGGTGATTACCAAAACTATATGTTTTAACCTAGGATTTGAAATTTTATATGATGATATTGAGTTGGTAATTAAACTCTATATTATGATAGGAGTATAACATGATTTTATTGGAATTTATTGATACATATGCTAATTGTTGCTAATTATCAAAACGAAAAAATGGCTAAGTATGGTTTACTTCTAATGTTAAATAATGCTATGATAGTGAAATTATAAGTTTAGAATAAATGGTTGTGATTATGGTGAATGAATGGAATATTTATGCACACATACACAATGATTGTATATTATGTTAGAAATTAGGTTTTAACGCTTTAGTATAGTTTATGTTGTGTATGGTATTGTTGATGTAATGTTTATGTTTATGTTGACCGACAAACCAAAACCCCAAACATAAACAACATAATACTATATGTAGAATCCAAAGAAAATGTTTTCGCAACGAGTCCACCGAGTACTTTTGTACTTACCGCATTTCGTTTTTGATGTGCAGTTGAGCAAGGATCGATCGATCGGTGCGAGGTGGTGCAGAGTAGCAATTTTTTATGCTTAATTAGGAAGGATTCTAGAACCTTGGGCATGCATCATATGCATGTCCACACGCTTATACGCCTAACTCGTAACTTTGATGTCTGACTATAATCGCTTTCCATTATCGTATGAACTCGAGGTCGCACTGCCTCGAATTGGCCCGATGGGTTATTTCAACTGAACCTTTGCAAGTCCCATGACTCGAGTTGAATCAATAGCTATCCCTTTAATTATGCGTTATGAGTGTTCTTTTGTTAATTACATGATTAGTTATGTATATATCCTACATTATTATACCTGACGATCCAGATATCCGATTTCCTTGGGAAGTCGGGTCATAAAGTGGTATCGAGCTCTTGTTCGCCTCGAACCCTAGAAACCCTTTCCTCGAATCCTAAGTCGAAAGTCGAGTCTAGAAATTATTTGTGTTTGATCCATCGCGACCGCACTCCATCGTCAGTCCCGCTCAACGAGGAAGAAGGTAACTATCTCAACTAAAAGTTGTTTAAATGATGGAAGTATATGAAATGTGAATTGAATTTCAATATCTTTGTTGGGAAGTTGAAAATATTTTGAAAGTGGAAATTTTTGAAATTGAAAAGTTGTTTCAATGATGGTCATTAGTTGATAGAAAGTTACAGTTTAGAACTGGTAAATGAGTAAATGAGAATGCTTGATTATCGCATGTGTGTCGCGATCCTGTTTACTATTGTATGCGTAGCACGATGTAAATGAGTATGTTTCCATGAGTACATAGACTTCAAGACGCATGATCCCTTTTGCCGAACTTAGTATGAGAACATAAGCATCCCCAATCGAACTAAATACTAGGAAGGAACGAGAACATAGAAATCTTAGGAATCACAATCTGAACGGATTCGACGATGAGAACGCTGACGAGTTCAGACGGAAGCGATTGCTTAACCGGAGGTTCGATCGTTATGGGTTCCAACCTCTACGTGAAGGAATTTCAACATCGCTGTGGTCGCTCTATCGCGCATAAGTGAAAGAATAAAAGTATAACGTTATGAAGGTATAAAAGAAATGATGAATCGTAGTGCATAATGAGAACGGATATGATCCGATACTATAACGCGAGTAGAAGTAAGGAATCCAGACCCGATAAGACGGGTGATCACTTAGCTTTACCCGAATGCTAGGCATCGAACGCTTGGTCTCGTCCTAAGGAACCATGCGCTCTTCCCAAAGACCAAACCATGAAAGTAGTTTCATAAGAACTTAGGAATATAAGATGGTTCGACTTTTACGACTAGGCCCTTTATCTTCTAGAGTCACACCCGGGGCGAGGTACGCCCCACCGCTCCACCGTACGTTGTAAAAGATATCGCGAAGTTCCTTGTTCATTTTGACGCCATTCACATCTGACATGCCCATGGTACGCACATGACGGGTGTGCTTCAACGATCGCAAGATCGCCATCCAACCGCGTGGATATGCCCGTGAGATATCGCCGATTACATCTATCGCCGAGAGCATCGATCTCGAGGCGGACTTGCCCGCTTTGTCACCCCTTAGCTACATTCATGATATACGGAGCACACCCGGACCGATCTCCCGAGCGGGGTACACCTAACGTGATGAGATTCCCGAGTGGTTTCACCCGAGGTGTCTGCTGCATCCGATGAACTCAATTCTACCTAGTTGGGCAGGGAACATGTTCGAGGTCGACCTTCCATCCCGATAGTTCACCTTCTCGGTCCTACCACCAATAGGATTCGAGCCCCGCCATTCGCCTGCACCATCGCCAAATCATTCCATGCCAACTTCCATCTCACCGCCGCTTCCCGCCCCGCCGCCACCCCCACACGGACCCCGTGCCATGATAATGTAGAGATTGACGATCATGTGGCCTAACGCATGCGCCTGAGAGAAACATGTGCCTGCTCTTTATCGCTTCTCCATTTCCACCATCGCTATGAGGAGATCATGGCCGAGATCCGCCGAGACCTAGTCGAAAGGTTAGAGTCATTAGAACTAGAGATCGTGACTCCCACACTCATGCAGAGGTTGAGGAGGAGAATCCAAGAAAATTGGAGGAGGACCCGAGGAGGATCCCGGGAGGACCCGCCATCGACGATGATATGGAGGAAGTTGATAGTACCCATACTTCCAGCTCAATCCAACACGCGAGCCCTATTTTACACTGACGATTATGGATCTAGTTCTTAGGACTAGATAGTGTTTTGTCTATATACTTTGTATATGTTTCGATGTGTGCGAAACGATAGGTCGTCCCGATATAACCCTTATTTTGATGACCACGTAGCGCAGATTTTTGTACGCACTGGACTAGTACACCGAGATGCCGAAACTGGAGTATCATCTCGCACGCCTTTGTGGATCGTAAAGTGATGATGAAAGTCCTCACATAGACATTTGATTTGATATGATGATAGCTCCCAAGAGCTTTGGTTTTTGAGGTTCATATATGGTGTTTGATGACGCATAGATTTATGTTTATGATTATATGTACATACCGTGCTAAGATATCTATGATCCCGACGGACTGGTATAGAAGATATCGATTACGATATTTATGAAAGATAGAATGCCACCGAAGAAGAAACCTGAGGTAACACTGAAAGAGATGACACCCTCCACCACCACCACCACCACCACCACCACCACCACCGCAAGATGAATTGAGGAACTATTCTACGTAACCCCACTTTCAACGGGACCGGAATCCTGGATGTTGAACTTTGTATTCGCTACTGGAGCGAATCTTTAACTTCCTTCATCGCACCTCTCAAGAACGCTTCAGCTGCTGCTTTCCGAGACCGGTGCCGCCGTACTCGTGGGAGGCAGAGGAAGACTCTATCCAGGAGGAGCCGGAAAATTTCTCCCGAGGAATTTAGAAGGAGGTGTACGGAAGACATTCCCAAGAGTTACCAAGAGGAAAGAGTATGAGTTTTACAACCACGCCAAGGAAAGACCACGTCACATATTATGACGTGCATTCGTGAAATGTCCAAAGATGCACCGCCTGGTCGACACGACAGAAGAGGATCGAGAATTTCAGCGGACTCGCCATGAAATCGTGGTATCGCTAGCTGGTCACGAAATCGACTTCAGGAGGCCCTTAGTCGCATCGATATCGAGGTTATGCCCGAGGATGTGATTGTCAGGCACCCTCGAATCACCAAGGAGATCGTGGAAAGAGAAAGTGGGAAGGACCCCACCAAAGTCAAGGATCCAACACCGCCCAGCCGACGCGAGGCCATGGCAAGGAACAATGTGCCATCCGGCATGGACAGGAAATGGACGCCCATGGTACCCGACGCAAGGAGAAACGAATTTGCGAGGCTCTCGATGCCCTGTGTGCCATAGAGTCACAAGGGTATGCCCTGTGCCATAGGAGTCACAAGGCATGCGATTACAAATGACGGATGCTTCTGCGTGGCTGGCGGCCACTACTCGTAGATCGCCTCGATACGCCAGGGATATGTCGCCTAATGTGCCCAACCAAGTCCAATGATCCGGCTATCCAAGCTCAACTGCTCCAAAGAACAGCCCGATTCAAGATTTCCACCCAAATCAACGCACTATATCAACCACGACGGAATGAAAACAACAATGGCGACAGCAAAGCAGCAGCACTGACAATTTCAACAACAACAAAAGCAAGAAGAACACTAAACAACAACAAAGAATACCATCATAAGCCGTGGCCTACGCTCAACCAAGAAGGAGTTCTCGCAGAGTTTCAAGGAACCAAGAAAACTGGTGTATGGAATACCTCCAATCGCTCATATCCCACTGCTCGACATCGCGCCGATTCTTTTATTGTCAAGCATGCGTAGAGAACTTAGATTAGATCCTAAACGCTACGAACAAATTATGAGAATTTCTTCTCCAAGAGGAGGCATAAGAACAAGAACCCACATATGCTCGAACCCAGAACTTGACTAGCACACTTAAGGTCACGACAGATAACCTTCACGCCATACCATGATGTGATATGGACATAATCCTAGGAATGGATTGTTAACTCGAACATAATGCGACCATCCTATGCAATGAAAGGAAAATTTCTTTCCAACATCCCAAGAGAAACCTACGGACTTTCACGGATCAAGCATGGGGAGAGTCTCAATCATATCCGCTACAAGCAAGGACGCTAGAACAAGCAGTAGAACCACGCCTACCTTGTCTACCTCTAGGAGGAAGAGAAGAATGAGAGGAGGATAGAAGACGCCCAATGTGAAGGAGTATCCCGATGTATTTCCGCATTTAACTACCGTGATTACCCAAACCGATGATTGAGTTCACGATCGACTCGAACCGTGTTCTACCCCGTGTCGAAAGCCCCATACCGGATGGCACCAAAAGAACTTGAGGAATTAAAATCCAACCGCAAGAACTCTCGAGTTAGGATTCATTAGACCCAGATGTCTCCATGGGGAGCACCGCCCTTTTGTAAGAAGGATGGTACCGAGAACGATGGAGACTATCGGGAGTTAAACAAGATAACTCTTAAGAAAAGTATCCTTGCCCGAATCGACGGTCTGCTTGATCACTTAAGGAGCATGAGTCTTTTCAAAGATAGATCTAAAGTCGATACCATCAACTAAGGATTAGACCAGGATGTACCTAAAACGGCTCAGACAAGGTATGGTCATTTCAATTCATCGTTATGCCCTTGACTTACAAATGCCCCCAAGATTTATGGATATCACGTAATAGGTATTTCACCGATTTAGACAAATTTGTCCTAGTATTCATAGATCTATATCCTAATATACCCAAGAATAACCAAGAACACAAAGAGCACTTGAGAACCGTCAAACATCGAGGCAAGAGCAACTCTTACCAAGTTTAGCAAGTGCGAATTGTGGTTAAGCGTGACATTCTTAGATCACATCGTCCGCCGAGGGAATCAAAGTAGACCCTTGAAGATCGGTACCAGGAATGGAGTCGCCAAAGAACCCCAATGAAATTCAAGTTTTAGACTTGCCGCTACTATCAAGATTTATCAAGGATTCTCAACGATAGCCCACCCATGACCCAACTGTTGAGAAAGGGATCAACATGGACCGCCGAGCGAGGCTAGTTTCAGAGATCAAGGAGTTGTCGACGACAAAGACTGTGACTAGCAAGACTTCGGGCGTATAAAGAATACACAATCTACACGGATGCTTCAAAGAATGGACTAGATGTGTTGATGCAAGAAGGTAAGGTTATTGCTTATGCTTCAAGGCAATTACGCATACATGAGTTGAACTACCCCACGCGACGACCGGAATTAGCAATGGTCGTATATGCCTTAAAGATCCGGAGGCATCACCTTTATGGAGTTAGATGAGATCTATGTCGACCATAAGAGCTCGAAATATTTCTTCGAGCGTAAAGATCTTAACATGAGGCAACAGATGGTTAGAACTAGTGAAGAATTACGACCGTGGTATCAATTACCACCCGTGCAAGGCTAATGTTGTAGCCGATGCCTTGAGTCGTAAATCCCACCCTAGTTTGGGATGTCTCCTCAGCCATGAGGAAATACTTATAAAAGAATTTCAGAGAATGAACATCGAAGTCATTGACCCGTCTCTGACGATAGAGGGGTGTATTGCAACATTGATTGCAATCCCAGACTTAAGAGTCCAAATCTTAGAAGCTTAGAGGAAGAACAAGAAGCTAGAAGAAATACGAGCTAAGATCAAGGACCACAACCACAAGAATTTCAAAGAAGCAACAAATGACGTTTTGTTGTATGACGTGTGTGTTCCGTATGCGAAGGGCTTAGGGCGAGATCTCGAAAGAAGCCCATGAGACTTCTTACATCAAGACACCCTAAGCACCAAATGTACCAAGATCTCAAAGAGAAATTTTGGTGGGATGGAATGAAGCGAGACGTAGCTTCATTCAGCGTTGTTTGACGTACAACAGTGAAAGCACTCCACCAACGATCGTATGGAACCTTACAACCGCTAGACATACCAGAATGGAAATGGGATGATATAGCCATGGATTTTGTTACCGGGCTACCCAAATCATAAAGAGGAAATACCGCTATTGGGTTATCATTGATCGTCTGACCAAGAGCGCGTATTTTCTACCCATTCCGATAACACATGGATCAGACAGACTAGCACAGTTGTACATTCGAGAGTTCATACGTCTACATAGAGTTCCAAAGACTATCACGTCTGATAGAGATTCGAAGTTTACATCCAGATTCTGGATGAGTTTACAAAAGGAATTGGGGACTCGACTACATTTCAGTACCGCATTCCATCTACAGACGGACGGATAGTCCGAGAGGACCATTCAAACGCTGGAAGACATGTTGAGAACCGTTGTCCTCGATAGAGGAGAAAGTTGGGAACAAGTGTTGCCACTTGTGGAATTTCGCCACAATAATGACTACTAGGCAACAATTGAATGGCCTCATACGAAGCTCTTTATGGAAAGAAATGTCGATCACCCTCTCTTTGGGATGAAGTGGGAGAAAGGAGAGTATTAGGACCGACTCTGGCAAATGATCGAAATTGAGACAGATCCGCCAACGGATCAAGGGGCCCAAGACCGCAAAGTCGTGACGACAAACGTCGATAGAATCGCATTTTGACGGGAGACAAAGTCTTCAAGATTTCTCCGTCAAAAGGAATCGTGAGATTTGGAATAAAAGGGAAACTACGACCACGCTTCATAGGACCTTATGAAATTTTGAAATGATAGGGCCGCCAGCTTACTGGACTTACATTGCCGCCAAGTTTTGGAAACGCACAATGTGTTCCACGCTTCACAACTAAGGAAGTACATACATGACCCCAGCCATGTGATATCACGACGATATTGTCCTCGATGACAATATGAGTTACATAGAACCGCTTACGAAATATTAGATCGACGATCCAAAAGCTAAGGAACAAAGAGATACCGTTAGTGAAAGTTATATGGAGACACCATGGACAAAGAAGCAACTCGAACCTGGAATCAGCTATGAAAGAGAAATACGTGATCTCTTCCGAGGTTAGCAAATTTCGGGACGAAATTTATTTTAAGGGGGATGGTATGTAATAACCCGAAAATTTAAAACTTTTATTAGTGATGCTTAAACCAATTATTTATGGTGCTTAGACCTTAATTATGTTTAAGGTAACCAATGAAACTAATTAGAATCGATTCTAGATCGAAAACGGAGAGAAAAAAACTAGTGACTAGTCCCACCGGATTAGGGTTTTCTCAAGAGCCCGAACACGTAATGAAAGATTGAGAATGAATCTTAACAAAAGGATTTTATTTCTAGAATCCTCTCACGAAAACATGTGAGAAGCCAAAGAATGAGAATTTTCAGCATACTGCCCGATCGCCTTAAAACACTATTAACGAGCCTAATAATTTCCAGTCCATGCTAATCATGATAATTTGTGATAACAATAAAAATCATGAAGGAATATATTATTATGAATTTAGAAACTATAAGAATCAATTTCTGAAAGAAATTCCTGAAGAACTTAACCGAACGCCGGGAAAATATACCGGGAAAACCCTAATTTGATCCGAACGATCCGAAACTCGAACCAAGGATCTAAATCAATAAAATATGATTTATAAGACAAATAAATTATGAAAGCTCAAGAATTCAATAGAATTTCGAATGACCATAATTTAATCGCCGAACGCTGTTTTTCCGCGATAACTTGGAATTGACTTATCGGACGCCGTCCGAACTTCATGAAATTATTATAAACATTGAAATAAGTCATTTAAAGGCTATTTAATAAAATAAAACCTTAAGGTTCCGAGAAATCAATCGAAAGCGCGTTAAAACTTAAAGAGTCGGTATTAACACGCCAAAACGGGTAATTTGATCAATCCACCTCCCAACTACCACCAAGACCACCCCCAAATGGTTAATGACAGCCCTTAGGTCTGCCAATACATTAAGGAGTCGTTCCATTGCAGCCTCATACATTGGAACACATTTTTCTCTCTCTTTTTAAAATTCTCTCCATTGTTCTTTAAGTTTTCAACCTTCAATCCTCCTTCTTAAACCCTTCCAACCTCCAAACAATTATTCTAAGACCATAAAAAGGTATTAATCATCATTCTCTCCATTTTTAATGGAGTAGAATTTTTTTTAGATTTTTCTTGATTTATTTCACAAAAAACCCTAGTTTGCTCCTCAATTTTTTTCATGACTTTTGAGACATAAAATGCTCTCAAGACATGAATGAAAAATGCTTAGAATGATGTTCTAAGACTGTAGTTAAAATTTCAGAATTTTTGGAGCATGTTTAGTAATTTCGATTTATGCTTTATTTCTTTTTATATGTGATAAAGCATGCTTTTGTGAATATTATTTGATATTGTTGCTTGTTAATGTATTAGGAGCATGTAGAATAAATATCATAATTTTTAGAATATTTTTGGAATTTTCTTGTATTTTGATTTTATTTGTTGGAAAATAGTTGAGGTATAGTGTTTAATATATGATATGAACATCATATATTAATCTTGAAATTTTTGAAACACTACTCCTATTTTTCAAAAATGGGCAGAATATATTTAAGTATTTTTAAGCCATTGTTTGATTTTATTTGTTGAGAAATAGTTGAGATATAGTGTTTAATATATGATATGAACATCATATATTAATCTTGAAATTTTTGAGACACTACACCTATTTTCCCTTTGAATACCGAAAACTATAAGTATATATCTAAGGATTTATTTGATTTCATTTGTTGAAAATGATAGGATATGTTATGTGTAGAAATAATATGAACCTAATATACATTGTTGGGAATTATTGAACACATATGTAAAATATGTGTGAGGACAAAAGGAATTCCAAGCATTTGGTTCATATTATAAATATTAATTGATGTTTAATGTTAATATTACATGTTATTGCATAATATAAACATGTTGTGAAGGAATAAAATTTATTGAGTATGTATATATATATGTGATTACCGAAAATATATAAGGGTGAAAAGCATGGGTTTAAATTTTAATGCATGATATGAAATGATATTTCATGTTTAGTATATGGTATAAGCATGATATAATTTTTGTGGAATTTATTGAACACCAAAGCTCATTAAATGGTGATTACCGAAAACTATATGTTTTAACCTAGGATTTGAAATTTTATATGATGATATTGAGTTGGTAATTAAACTCTATATTATGATAGGAGTATAACATGATTTTATTGAATTTATCGATACATATGCTAATTGTTGCTAATTATCGAAAACGAACAAAATGGCTAAGTATTGGTTTACTTCTAATGTTAAATAATGCTATGATAGTGAAATTATAAGTTTAGAATAAATGGTTGTGATTATGGTGAATGAATGGAATATTTATGCACACATACACAATGATTGTATATTATGTTAGAAATTAGGGTTTTCTAATGCTTTAGTATAGTTTATGTTGTGTATGGTATTGTTGGGTGTGAATGTTTATGTTTATGTTAAAATCGACAAACCAAAACCCCAAACATAAACAACATAATACTATATGTACGAGAATCCAAAAGAATCGACCAATTTCGATAACTTAAGAACGAATCAACGAGAATCAAGTTAGACATAAATTTGGGTTTGCAACTATTAAAATGATACTCAAACATGAGTTCCTAAGTTAGAAAACCAAAAGCCAAGCTACAATGTTAATACTCAATAACGACAACCCAATACGATATTAGATTGAGCGTTAAATCAACTCGATAACTAATAACGATTATCGACTTATATAATCTCCGACGAGTTAAGAGAAACAAACAATGTCGAATGTGTAAGCAAAGATTAGAACATAAGACGTCGATCCTTATGTCCCAAAAGTCGAGTTAATATTCCCAAAGCACTTCGCTTATTCTAAGTACTTACTACATGATAGCATGTGCTCACTGAATCATAAGTCAATACTCTCTTTATTTGTCGTACTACACGACAAGTCGTCACATAACCTACTAGGACGAACTATAATTGTTAAGTCTAGTTAGTGGCTCGAGAATATCATAATATACCAATCACAATTTGATTATCGACAATCTATAATGTAATAACGCTTAGAATAAAACTAAGGTTAAGAGTCGAGGATAGACTCGAATATGTGATTCATAATTGAAGTTCACCTTGAACGATGAAGTAATGTAGCTTGGGAATTTGGAATGCAAGATAATAGAAATTATCTTAAAACAATCACATGAAATCATAAAGAAACCCTATGGGAACTTTAAGTCATAATTTATAAACCATATCTCGATCGATAGAAAGAATCTAAGAAAGGTTATTTTCTTATGAAGGGTTTGATCGCACGTAGTCTCATGAGGAAGAAAACCACACCGCTTATTTAGACTTACTAGCTTTGGATTAGTAGGTGGGCTTTCTTAAAACGAAAATATTATGCATATCTCAAAGCATGTTTTACAAAACTTTATGAAATATTATCACATGAAATGATATTGACTGCCAAATGTTTATGTTTTGTTGTTATCCTATCTGAGATTGGTATATCATTATGGTATGTGAATGTGTTAGTCCACCAACGTAAAAAAAGGGTAACGATCGGATCCGACTTACTTGAGGACTAACTCGGATTGTGTACACGTGTGACTGTGTGTTAAGGTTAGCTACCTCGACCGGTCACGGCGACTATGTGTAGGTGGCCACCTCCATAGTGCGCGAATGAATGAATGAATGATCAGATATAGAACAACGTGGATGAAATAGTTCGGCCGGACGCTTTTGGAAAAATGATAAAATGATTGATAGTATGAGTCTTTAACTAAAATCCTCATGTGCTATTGTGGGCGCTAATAACTTTTGACAAAGAAAATGTTTTCGCAATGAGTCCACCGAGTACTTTTGTACTTAGCCCCGCATTTCGCTTTTGATGTGCGGGTCGAGCAAGGATCATGATGGGTGCGAGGTGGTGCAGAGTAGCAATTGTTTTATGCTTAATTAGGAAGGATTCTAACCTTGAGCATGCATCGCCATATGCATGTCCACACGCTTATTGCCGCCTAACTCGATAACTTTTGATGTCTTCGACTATAATCGCTTCCATTATCGATTGAACTTGAGGTCGCACTCGCCTCGAATTACGCCCCGATTGGGTTATTTCAACCTTGAACCTTTTCGCAAGTCCTTATGTAACTCGAGTTGGTATCAATAGCTATCACTTTTAATTCATGCTATGAGTAGTTCTTTGTTAATTACATTGATTAGTTATGTATATATCTCACGATTATTATACCAAAGGACGATCCAGATTATCCGTACTTCATTGGGAAGTCGGGTCATCGCTGCACTTGACTTGGTTGCTTGTCTATGCCGGTAAGTCTATGATGTATTGATGGATCACGGTGAGACGAGTTCTTCTATCCGACCGTCGTGAAGAACCTAGATCTCGAGACTTACGCTGATCTAAATCTCGATAAGGTATTAGATGAGTATGAGTTGTCGACCATCACTTTGACTTGCTATGGGTGAGGGTTAGATGAGATAACCCAAGATTCTCTGGATCTTGGGTGGTGGCGATTCTTGTATGTCATGCTAGTTACCCGTGTCGAGTCACCGTATCCGCTAGGATGATGACGCCCCTTAAGGAGCTCAAAAGGTTTATTGTACTAAACCCCGCAAGTTGAGTTATCTCAAGTACAATAATAAGGTTGAGTGGTACTACTTAAGGAATTAAAATATTAATTTTTAAAGCGGTAATCAGAATAATTAATGGACGACGATATCTTAAATACGGGATTCAGAAGTCTAAGTGCTAGCCCGACTCACCCTCGGTAATAAAGGGGTAAGTCAGCATTTATTCTCTAGTGACATGAATAAATGTTTATGAATTAATTTATGTTCTAGGCTGAACATAAGATAATTAATTTATTTGAGGCCCATCTTTATTCCTTGCATTTGATACCTGGGCTGGCCCATCCAGGCCTGTTGGCTAAGGGAAAATCGTCCCTCTCTCTATTAGAGTCCCACTGGGATTCAACTTGATCCTCTCTATCTTAAGTGATAAGATTATATTTATTAGATATGCATAAATCCTATCTTGATAGGGTTTAGGGTTGCATTATAAATATAAGGTGAGAGAGAAAATCAAGGCTAATGCTCAAGCAATATTTTAGAGAATTATACTTCCCAAAAGTGTGAGAATTTTCGAAAATTGTGAGAGAAGGAAGAAGACGTTTTTCTATAGCACTCTCCATAGATTGTCTCACTCGGCATTGGAGTTTAGGCAAACGGGATACAGTCCAAAAGATCAAAGCACGAGTCTTGATCTATTCATCCCCGACAGATTCGCAGGTGAACACGAGAAAACTCCTACATGTTGTAATTAATTATATAGGTGCATGCTAGGAATATAATCAATGTATGGTGAATTAAACAACCAAGATAGATCATCGGGAGAGGGTTAAAATAAGATTTCCCTTCACCTCCGAGCTAAACATATAGGACTTGCGGCAACTATAAATCACATTTGGTATGCACACAACAAGCTGATCTTTGAAGATATCCCCTTCAATGTGACGACCATTGTGAAGGTTATCCAGGAAGATGTTTATGCAGCTTTATATTTTTTGTATCCTGTTGACCTGTTACTTCTCATTTTGAATTGGCTATGTAGTAAGCCGAGATATGTCTTGGTTTTGATAATGGATCCACTTTTGGGATGCCATGTTATGTACTTGGTTTTTAGTGGAACTTGTGTGAGTGTGTTGAGGGACTGTTTCGGTCCAACTGAAGCAGTGCACCTTAAGTGTTTGCATGTGTTCACTTACCCTACCCCTTGTGCACCGCGATTACACTGCGCTAGAGTACTCTTTTCCCCACTGGTCACGGGGTTTTAGTGAGGCCCGCCCCTACTTCGTCACTTAGGGGTTGTTTGGTTGGTTCTTTATTTCCTTTACTAGATTGAGCGAGTCGCTTTTTGCCTAATTGTTTTGGCCACTAGGTTTGTATGACCCCACCCCTGTCATGTTCGTTAAGAAATGGTTGTATCCCCCTTGGGTATGCCCGAGTTCAGTTTGTTCAATGTTTTATCCGTTTTATGTTATTTCGTACATTTTGACCCAAAAAAACTTAAAAAGGACTACATAAAAATTTATATCCCAAGAATAACATACACAGCTCATAGTTTAATTAAATTCAAGCCCAACCTCTTATTTAAAGCAAGGATCATGTGGCCCAACAAAAAAAAAACCCAAAATAAGTCCATACCAAAATAAATAAAACCTAACAATTGATCCTTCTCTATCCCTCCTCACTCTCGGCCTCTCTTCTCAAACTAGACACACCCTCTCTCTTCTCATCTCCTCCATTCCGTCATTCCATGCCACCACATGAGCATCGATAGCGACCCTCATCCCACTCTCGCCTGTTTCTCTCTCTCTCTCTCTCTCTCTCTGTGGTTCTTTCACTCAAGGAACCCAACACATAAATCCCCAAAATCAAATCCCCCCTACCTTTTTTTTCCTTTACGTCACCTGCCACAGCCGCAGCCGACTATCCCGCCGACTAGCCACCTCTCATCGGTCTCTCTTTCTACCCATATTTCACGTCTCTCTCTCTCTCTCCCCCCAGACACACTCAGATTACTTATCTATTTCTCTCTCTAAAATGAAGAAACCCAGTTCTCTTTTTTTTTTCTTTACCTATGCTACTGCCTCTGTACACTACCACCATCGTCAATGATAGCGACGGCGCCAGCCGTAGATTCTCCCCGTCTCTCTCTTTCTCAACTCATTTCCCACTATCTCCGTATCTCTTTTCTTTCTACCACCGCCATTCATCTTCAATTCCGACGAGCCACCACCTAAAAATAACCACCCTCTTCTCAGTCTTGGTCATGCCTCCCTCTCCTTCTCTCGAACCCAAAAAGAACCCCCTCATATTCTTGCCAGAATGGACAGCAGTGGTGCTACCCAATGCTGCCACCCTCACCCCCTCTCCTTTCGGTCAAACTACCGACAGTAGTTTCGTCGTCGCTTCACCGAGACACTACCACCTGTTCTTCTCAACCCCAAGCTAACAACAATAGATGCTCTCATCTTCCCCATTTCACATAACACAGCAAGTAAGAAGAAAAGAACAAGAAGCTCGCTTGTAATCCCATATTTATATCTATGTTAATCTTCCAAGTTTTCTCTTTTTTATTTTGTTCTTCTTGTTAGTAAGTTATGTCACGGTCTACTACTTGGAGAATTATTTTGCAAATTAGTAGAAAGTGTTCCTTTCGATTCTGTTTTCACGTTGTATTAAGTCCAAAAGTGATCTCGTTGCTGAAAAAAAAACTGAAGATGTATGTTTGTTGTTGTTTTAATTTGTTCATATTAGATAGGGGGTATGAAGCACAAAAATAGAATATTATGTTCAAATGATTTTTTTGGTATATATGTATGTGTGCAGAAATCATAATACTGACGGATTCATTTGAATGAGATAGAGGGTGGACCTTGGTTCAATCTGGAATGAATTATTGTCTGTTTCTTTTCTTAAAATGAGGTGTTGCTCGATTATTTTGCAAAACAAGCAGATAAGTGATCAGGGAAAATGATGGAAAAAAATTTAAAAGTGAAAGCTGGGTTCTTTACCGAGAGAGAGAAATCAGAACCTGGTAAAATGGTGGTGAAAAAAAAAGGTTATAAAGGTTGGATATGGGACGTTTGGGTATCGTGGTAGGTGGCAAAGCCACTAGACATAATTTAAACAAAAATATCATCAATTCTTGAGGATCCTGTAACAGAAGAGGAATTTAAAAAATGAGTTGGGCTTTGACAATAATACGGCCCAATACGAAAATAGAAAGTGAAATGAGACCCATTTTACTGATTCTAATAGAAAATCAGATTATCTTTGATAAGGAATTTATATGTATTATGCCATATCTAGGTTAATTTAGTCAATATATGTATTAAAACCAAAATATAATTAAAATTCTTTATAAACTTCTCCGGGTACGAATCCTCTAAAAAAACATTTAAGTAAGAAAAAAAATTCTTCCATAAAGTACGGGGTATTACAGATAAAAAACTTGAACTTTTTTTATATCCCTCTTAACTTAGCGTTCCTCCTACGCTTGTGGGTGCTAGGAAACCTCTGATAGCTGTTCCGACCAAATTGTTCTTTTCAGTCGCTCGCAATAGTACGAGGTCCTTATAGAATGGTAAGGTCGACCTAAGTCGAATCTCTCGAGGAAGACTTAACAGGGCTACGGTTTTATGTCAAACACAGAAGCAGAAAAGAAAAACTAACGTCCTAACATAAAGGAGGGCTATCACGGAAAGGACGAAAGCACGAAAATAAAATAAAGCAGGGAAAACGGATGCACTTGGACAACAATAGGAATTGACAGATACACGGACTTGGAAACGGTGTTCTAGGGTTCGAATCTATCCTCGCTATTAATAAATCAAGGACCGGTACACAATGCATAAAATACCCACGCCTCTCACCAAACGGTCAATACTAACTAACCTCTCGATTACGTCAACGTTAGACTCGAACTTAATGACAGGGGCTCTCTCAATCAACCAACCATCAACTACGAAGGATATTTTACTACAAGGCATACAATAGCAAAAACCCTAACCACGTATATCATTTATTCAACAACAAACCAATCTCTCGATCACTTTCATCGTCAAACTTATATTTAATATAAATCTGCTCTCGCATATCTTTATAATCAAACATAAGCATACAATCAACCTATACTATTCTTTCGAACACCATGCATGAAGATCATAAAATAAACAATTTATATGGATGAGGAATCGCAAATCATCAATTCAATAATCACAATTCAAGACGAGAACAATCAACATATATTTCCCAACAAATCGATAATTTATCTCATGATAGAAATTAATCCAATCCCAATTACATGACATAATCAAAATCGGAAAACTTACAACCATTCATAGACAAATTGCCTTCCAAAACTGGAATCGTGCAATCCCAATTGTTAATCCAAAGTACAAGAATAATTAAAAGAAAAGAAAAGAAGAAAAGAAAAGGAAGAGAAAGGAATTGCGTGCGTGTGTTTGGAGAAAATAGCGGAGCTGTAAGTTAGGGTTTCGCGTGTTTTAACTTATATAAATCGGACCAAAAATCGCGACCCAAGCGGACGGAGCTTCCACGGACAAGCCGAGATTCTAGGTTCACGCCAGCACGGTTGAGAAACCAGTACGGACGCGCAAAGCAGAAACGGAAGGATGAACGTTGATTTGCGGGCTGTGGCCGGACGGGTGCGTTCTGCCGCGCGGAAACTGCTATTGCGGCTGAGACTTCAACTCTTGAAGACGAGACACGCGACGCAAGGCGCTGGGCGCTGGACGTCTCGATCATTTCAACGGCGACCCATGCGGAGGCATGTGAGCGGACGTGGTGGAATTGGGCTCCAGGGAAGGGCTGGTCGGGTGGCACCGGGCCGGGCGCGCGATGGGGACGGCAACGGGCGCGGGCACTTGGGAGCTGGGCGGGGGCGCTGGGCGCTGGCGCGCTGGGCGCGGGGGCTGGCGCGTGGCGCGGCGCACGGGCGCGCGCGCCGGCCATGCGATGGGGCTGTGTGCGACTTTAACAATTCGACTCGTTCTCCTCGTCTGAACTCCGATTTACAATCCGTTTGCGCCTACGGACTCCTGTCGAGATGCTCTTCAATAAAGTTGATTCTTGGAAGATCCAATTCATCCTATTTTATGCCGTTTTTCTACAAAACATCGAAACAAATGAAATAAGTTCGAATCGACAAATATTAATCACACCAACGGCATAAATAGGATAAACCACTGAAAATGACACACAAAACAATACCAAAAATCAGCACAAATTCATACTAAACAACTCCCCCACACTTATCCATTTGCTTGTCCTCAAGCAAAGTATATACTAGTAAGAATAGGAAGGATAATTCATACAACTTCACTCTTAGTCTAATCAATCAAACCTTATTGCTTTCCCCCACACTTGGTGTTTACGAATTCAAAGTTAATGTGAAATAAATCTAGGACGACAATTGATTTCCAATAAATAAAAGAGTAATCTCCGCTGAGACCCAACTCTCCGTTAGGGGTGAACTAACTAATGTGGTCACCTTTAGCAACAAGTTTCCTTTTTTTTAGCACATAAAATGTTTTAACAGATTTTGGAACAATGTTCGAAAGGTGAACCCTCGATGAACTCGAGTTTCCTATCATGGTTTCCCATGTCCATTTCTCAAATTACGAGAAAGAGGGATGTAATCTCATCCTCCATTTCAACAATCTCATTTTCTACTCTTTTTCACACATTTTTTTTTTAAATCAATAGACAAAACAAGTATATAGGTAACCACAATGTTAACACTCCCCCTAACATTAGCCGGACAAATCACATCAATTCTCCTCTATTCATTTTCTATCAATCACAATCTCGTCAATTCACATTACACTCGAACCATATACCACCAAAAGTTTCAGGAATTAAAAACAGTTTGACCAATACCACAGAGCTTAGTTGAACAAATCAAAATCCTAACTTACTCGCATATACAACACTTGAATCTAAGAAATCAAAATAAGCATAAATGCACATCACCAAGCATACAAATAGATAAGGTACGCACACAAAACTGAATAATCATCCCCACACATAATCCGAGCAGTGCTCCAAACATTAATAATACAAAAAGGTCATAGAGGATGATACTTCCCTGATAATAGACGAGTGTGCGCTTGTAGAGTTGGAGCATCACGGCTTCACCACATGGATTACAATGTCCCAGAACTCAAGAATGATAAACACCGAAACCTGCATCACACAAAACCAAAAAAAAAGAGGAAAACACAAACACAAGCAAAACTAAAAGAAAACAAAAACAAAACAAGAAACAAGAAAACTCGTGGGTTGCCTCCCACGTAGCGCTCGTTTCAATGGTACGAGCTCCAACAATGAAAACTGGACTATCCATAGTCCTTCACCTGCAGGAATACCATCTCAACCAGAGCATCAGTAGTAACATTGTAAGCACAAAGGACAGTTAAGGTAGCAATTAACGAATTAATTAAGTTCAAATCAAACATCCTATTCTTCAAAGCAAAATAGATAACTTCAACACCAAAAGCACAATACTTTGGAGATTTAGGATGTTGAAAAATTATAGATGCTACCTGAACATATGTCATCTCTTCATCCTCTAACTGGTTCGGGAAGATATCAGGTTGTTCATGGTTAGTCGCGGTTTGATGAAACCTCGATTCTTCACTTTCATCATCTTCCTCGATTCTCCCCTCAACTTCATCATCTTCATAAACTATGATAGAAGAAGTTTGCTCCAATTATCTCGGCATCTCCTCCACACTTTGGTTGTGGACCAATTCTTCCACTATCCCGGGCAACCGACTGACTTGAGTCTCTAAACGCTCGATAGATGTTTCCAAAATCTCGAACCTTTGTGGCTTCACTGGCTGACTCGCTTGAATGAACGCTTGCAATGACTCCTCCAATGTCGGCTTCACCGGCTGCTTCATCGGCTGATTCGCCTGAATGAACGCCTGCAATAACTCCTCCAATGTCGGCTTCATCGGCTGTTGTTGGAAGAAGAGGTCGACTATATGAAGAACTCGAGGATGCCTCGGTAGGGATCATAGCTTGATGATGCTCACGATGCTCATGACGGGTATCCTCAAAATAGTCGAATTGGGCTCCTTCTTTGTAGGAAGAATTTGCCCAATACGACAAGCTTTCCTCCTCCAGGCCTGTCTGACCATATTCGTATCGTCGGTAACCCTGCATTAACAGACACCAACTATAAAAACAAGATCACACGCACCAGTTGGAGAAAATAGAAACAAAGAAAAATAAAAAGAAAGAAATAAAAGAAGAAGACGGGAAGAAAGAAAAACAAAACGACACAAAACCAAAAGCCTAAAGCCTTCCCTAAACGGCGCCAAAATTTGTTCCGACCAAATTGTTATTTTCATCGCTTCGCAATAGTACGAGGTCCTTATAGGCGGTAAGGTCGACCCAAGTCGAATCTCGAGGAAGGCTTACTGGCTACGATTTTATGTCTAACACGTAGCGAGTAAAAGAAAACTAACGCCCTAACATAAAGGGGGCTGTCACGGAAAGGACGAAAGCAGAAATAAAATAAAGCGGGAAAGCGGATGCACATGGACAACAATAGGAATTCGATGATACACGAAATTGGAGACGGTGTTCTACGGTTCGAATCTATCCTCGCTATTAATAAATCAAGGACGGTACACAATGCATAAAACACCCACGCCTCACCAAACGGTCAACACTAACTAATCTCTCGACACGTTAACGTTAGACTCGAACTTAATGATAGGGATCTCAATCAACCAACCATCAACTACGAAGGATATTTTATTGCAAGGCACACGATAGCAAAACCCAACCACATATATCATTTATTCAACAACTAACCAATCTCGATCACTTTCATTGTCAAACTTATATTTAATATAAATCGCTCTCGCATATCTTTATAATCAAACATAAGCATACAATCAACCTACACTATTCTTTCGAACACCATGCATGAAGATCATAAAATAAATAATTTATTTGGATGAAGAAATCGCAAATCATCAATTCAATAATCACAATTCAAGATAAGAACGATTAAACATATGTTTCCCAACAATTCATAATTCATCTCATGATAGAAATTTATCCAATCCCAATTACATGTATATAATCAAAACCGAAAAACTTACAACCATTCATGACAAATTGTCTTCCAAAACGGAATCGCAATCCCAATTGTTAATCCAAAGTACAAGAATTAAAAGGAAAAGGGAAAGAAAAAGAAAAGGAAAAAGAAGACAAATCGCGTGCGAGTCTGAGAAAATGAGGGAGCTAGGGTTTCTGCATGTGTAAATCAGTATTTATAGCCCCCGAAATATCGCGCCCAGCGCCGGACGGAGACCCAGCGCCGGACGCGAGGCCTTCAACACAAGGAGAAATCATGGTTGCCCAGCGTCGGCTTGCTCGGCAGCGCCGGACGCGGGCGCGTGGAAACGGGTGCCAGCGCCGGATACATTCGGCGTCGGAGGCGGGCTACCTCTGGACGGATTCAGCTCGGGTGCCAGCGCCGGACGCGGCTATTCTCTGGATGACTTCAACTCTTGAACCCAGCGCGGACGCAAGGCGGCACCAGACCTGGCTGTCTGGATCATTTCAACATTGACCCGGTACGGACGCAAGTAGCGCCGGACGCTTGGCTGTCTTCTTCTTGCAAGGGAATTGGGCGCTGGTCAAGGCCGCCACCCAGTAGCCGGACGGAAGTGGCGTCGCGGAACGCGCGAGGTCACAGCGTTAGGGGCGTTGGGGTGGGCGCTGACGAGGCGCGAGGCGCGCCCGCGCACGGGCGCGGGCCGTGGCGACGGGTGCCAGCGCGACTTTAACAATTCGACTCGTTCTCCTCGTCGAACTCCGATTTACGCTCCGTTTGCGCCTACGGACTCCTGTCGAGATGCTCTTCAATAAAGTTGATTCTTGGCAGATCTAATTCATCCTATTTTATGCCGTTTTTCTACAAAACATCGAAACAAACAAAATAAGTTCGAATCGACAAATATTAATCAAACCAAGGGCATAAATAGGACAAACCCCTAAAAATGACACACAAAACAATACCAAAAATCAGCACAAATTCATACTAAACAACTCCCCCACACTTATCCATTTGCTTGTCCTCAAGCAAAGTCTATACTAATAAGAATAGGGAAGATAACTCATGCAACTTCACTCTTAGTCTAATCAATCAAACCTTATTGCTTTCCCCCACACTTGGTGTTTACGTATTCAAAGATAATGTGAAATAAATCTAGACGGTAATTAATTTCCAATAAATAAAAGAGTAATCTCGCTCGGACCCAACTCTCCGTTAGGGGTGAACTAACTAATGTGGTCACCTTTAGCAACAAGTTTCTTTTTAAAACATAAAGAATGTTTTAACAAATTTTGGAACGATGTTCGAAAGGTGAACTCTCGATGAACTCGAGTTTCCTATCGTGGTTTCCCATGTCCATTTCTCAATTTAAGAGAAAGAGGGACAGAATCACATCCTCCATTTCAACAATCTCAATAAATAACTGGAGTTTTCATTCTCCTTATTTTCTACTCTTTTTCACACTTTTTTTTTAGAAACAAGTATATAGGTAACCACAATGTTAACACTACCCTTAACATTAGCCGGACAAATCACATCAATTCTCCCCTATTCATTTTCTATCAATCACAATCTCGTCAATTCACATTACACTCGAATCATATACCACCAAAAGTTTCAAAAATTAAAAACAGTTTGACCAATACCACAGAGCTTAGTTGCACAAATCAACATCCTGACTTACTCGCATATACAATACATGATTATAAGAAATCAAAATAAACACAGATGCACATCACCAAGCATACAAATAGATAAGATATGCACACAAAACTGAGTAATCATCCCCCATACTTAATTCGAGCACTGTCCCTAGTGCTCCAAACATTAATAATACAAAAAGGTCATAGAGGATGGTACTTCCCTGATAATAGACGAGTGTGCGCTGTAGAGTTGGAGCATCATGGCTTCACCACATGGATTAGAAAGTCCCAGAACTCAAAAAATGATAAACACCGAAACCTACACCACAGAAAACCAAAACAAAGACGAAACACAACACAAGCAAAACCAAAAGAAAACAAAACAAAACAAGAAAACAAGAAAACTGGTGGGTTGCCCCACGTAGCGCTCGTTCAATGGTACGAGCTCCACCAATGAAAACTGGACTATCCATAGTCCTTCACCTGTAGGAATACCATCTCAACCAGAGCATCAGTAGTAACATTGTAAGCACAAAGGTCAGTTAAGGTAGCAATTAACGAATTAATTAAGTTCAAATCAAACATCCTATTCTTAAAAGCAAAATAGATAACTTCAACTCCAAAAGCACAATACTTTGGAGAATTAGGATGTTGAAAAATTATAGATGCTACCTGAACATATGTCATCTCTTCCTCCTCTAACTGGTTCGGGAAGATATTAGGTTGTTCATGGTTAGTCGCGGTTTGATGAAACCTCGACTCTTCACTTTCATCATCTTCCTCGATTCTCCCCTCAACTTCATCATCTTCATAAACTATGATAGAAGAAGTTTGCTCCAATTGTCTCGGCATCTCCTCCACACTTTGGTTGTGGACCAATTCTTCCACTATCCCGGCTAACCGACTGACTTAAGTCTCTAAACGCTCGATAGATGTTTCCAAAATCTTGAACCTTTGTGGCTTCACCGGCTGACTCGCTTGAATGAACGCCTGCAATGACTCCTCCAATGTCGGCTTCACCGGCTGCTTCATCGGCTGACTCGCCTGAATGAACGCCTGCAATGACTCCTCCAATGTCGGCTTCATCGGCTGTTGTTGGAAGAAGAGGTCCTGACTATATGAAGAACTCTGAGGATGCCTCCAGTAGGGATCATAGGCTTGATGCTCACAGCCTGACGGGTATCCCTCAAAATAGTCGAATTGGGCTCCTTCTTTGTAGGAAGAATTTGCCCAATACGACGAGCTTTCCTCCTCCAGGCCTGTCTGACCATATTCGTATCGCCGGTAACCCTGCATTAACAGACACCAACTACAAAAACAAGATCACACGCACCTGTTGGAGAAAATAGAAACAAAGAAAAAGAAAAAGAAAAGAAAGAAATAAAAAGAAGAAGCACGGGGGAAGAAACAGAAAAACAAAACGACACAAAACCAAAAGCCTAAAGCCTTCCCCGGCAACGACGCCAAAATTTGTTCCGACCAAATTGTTCTTTTCAGTCGCTCGCAATAGTACGAGGTCCTTATAGAATGGTAAGGTCGACCCAAGTCGAATCTCTCGAGGAAGACTTAACAGGGCTACGGTTTTATGTCAAACACAGAAGCAGAAAAGAAAAACTAACGTCCTAACATATAGGAGGGCTGTCACGGAAAGGACAAAAGCACGAAAATAAAATAAAGCAGCGAAAACGGATGCACTTGGACAACAATAGGAATCGATGGACACGGACTTGGAGACGGTGTTCTAGGTTGAATCTATCCTCGCTATTAATAAATCAAGGACCGGTACACAATGCATAAAATACCCACGCCTCACCAAACGGTCAACACTAACTAACCTCTCGACGTTAACGTTAGACTCGAACTTAATGACGGGGATCTCAATCAACCAACCATCAACTACGAATGATATTTTACTACAAGGCATACAATAGCAAAAACCCTAACCACATATATCATTTATTCAACAACAAACCAATCTCTCGATCACTTTCATTGTCAAACTTATATTTAATATAAATCTGCTCTCGCATATCTTTATAATCAAACATAAGCATACAATCAACCTACACTATTCTTTCGAACACCATGCATGAAGATCATAAAATAAACAATTTATACGGATGAGAGAATCGCAAATCATCAATTCAATAATCACAATTCAAGACGAGAACAATCAACATATATTTCCCAACAAATCGATAATTTATCTCATGATAGAAATTAATCTAATCCCAATTACATAGACATAATCAAAATCAGGAAAACTTACAATCATTCATAGACAAATTCGTCTTCCAAAATCCGGAATCATGCAATCCCAATTGTTAATCCAAAGTACAAGAATAATTAAAAGGAAGAGAAAAGAAGAAGAGAGGAAAAGGAAGAGAAAGGAATTGCGTGCGTGTGTTTGGAGAAAATAGGTGGGTCTGTGTAAGTTAGGGTTTCCGCGTGTTTTAACTTATATAAAGAGCAGAAGAAAAATCGCGCCCAGTGCCGAACGAAGCTCAGCGCCGGACGTGCCGAGATTCTGGACTCACGTCCAGCGCCGGTTGAGAAACCAGCGCCGGACGCGGCACCATTTCTGGAAGGATGCAACACCGGCTGGGAGCACAGTGCCGGACGGGTACGTTGCGCGCTGAGAAACACGTGCAGCCGAGCACGCGCAACAAGGCGAGGCGAGCGTGGGCGCTGGGCTAGTGGGGCGTAGGCGGGCGAGCGGGCGGCGGGCGAGGGTGAGGCATGTGAAGGCGCTGCGCTGGCTCCAGCAGCAGGGCGCTGGTGGCCGAGGTTGGGCGAGGCGCACGCTGGTGGACGGGCGCTGGGCACGGGCGGCGCGGGCGGGCGTTGGCGGGCGAGGCTGCGGGGTGGATGGGCGCTGGGCTTGGGGCGCTGGGGTGCGGGGGCGCGCGGGCGGGCTGGGGGCATGGGCCATGGGCGCGGGCACTTGGGAGCTGGGCGGCGGGCGCTAGGCGCGGGCGGTTGGGCGCTGGCGCACGGGCGCGGGCATGGGGCATGCGATGGGGCGTCTGCGACTTTAATAATTCGACTCGTTCTCCTCGCTCGAACTCCGATTTACAATCCGTTTGCGCCTACGGACTCCTGTCGAGATGCTATTTAATAAAGTTGATTCTTGGCAGATCCAATTCATCCTATATTATGTCATATTTCTACAAAACATCGAAATAAACGAACTAAGTTCGAATCGACAAATATTAATCACACCAACGGCATAAATAGGACAAACCACTGAAAATGACACATAAAACAATACAAAAATCAGCACAAATTCATACTAAACAACAATTTACGGGTGCAGTCAACCTAACTTCTTGCTTACATGTGCAAGATAATCAAGCTTTCAACAACTAACACTTCGTTGCTTTCTTGTCCAACTTCTACTTAAACTTTTGGGGTTTTGAGTATAGGGTTTTCCATCTAGGGTTTGAGCTGTCACAGTTGACAACTCAATATTTCTAAGCTTAACATATTACAAGAGTGTACCCACAATGTAAGAAACTGTATACTGAAACCTTGAGCTAATAAGTATATTTGAGCTCTAAGGATTTACTGATAATGCTTTGGTACTTTCTTCTTTGAAAACGCTGGGTGATTCTTCTTCAGAAATAAGCTTTGAGTGCTTCTGAACGTTAGAATGTGCAACGTTTCAGATACCTTCAAATGTTGGATTATGCGCGTATTTATAGAGTGGATTATGAATATTGCCGCTGGAGGGAACACTGTCCCGACCGAATTGTTCTTCTTAGTCGCTCGCAATAGTATGAGGTCCTTATAGAGCGGTAAGGTCGACCCAAGTCGAATCTCTCGAGGAATGCTTAACAGGGCTACGGTTTAATGTCGCACACAGAAACAGAAAAGAAATACCAATATCCTAAAAGAATAGGGGTATGCCACGGAACGGACGAAAGCATAAAATAAAATAAAGCAGGTAAAAAAGATGCACTTGGACAACAAGAGGAATTGGCAGATACACGGAAATGGAGTCGGTGTTCTAGGGTTCAAAATCTATCATCATTATTAATAAGCCAAAGACCGGTATACAATGCATAAAACACCCACGCCTCTCACCTAGTATTCAACAATAACTAATCTCTCGACCCCGTCATTGTTAGACTCGAAATTAATGGCAGGGAATCTCTCAACCCAACCGCCATCAACTACAAAGGATATTTAACTACAAATACACACGATAGCAAAAACCCTATCCACATATATTAATTACTCAACAACAAATCAATCTCTCGACCCACATTCGTTGTCAAACTTATATCTAACATAAATATGCTCTCGCATTACTTCATAATCAAACATAAGCACATAATCAATCTACACTATTCTTTCGAACACCATGTATGAAGATCATGAAATAAACAATTTATATGGAAGAGAAAATTACAAATCATCAACACAATTAATCATGATTCAAGACAAGAACAATCCAGTATTTATTTCGTTACAGATCAATAATTCATCTCATAGTAGAAATTTTCCCTATAACAATTACATAGACATAATGAAACGAGAAAAACTTACAAATCATTTATAGATAAATTCGTCTTTCAAAAATCCAGAATCGCACGGTCCAATTGTTAATCCAAGCACAATAATTAAATGTAAGTGAAAAGGAAAAGAAAAGAAGAAGAAAATACGTGAATGCTGAGAGTGTGTGAGAAGAGCGGTTGTTCTTCTTTTATAAACCCTCGCGGAAGTCCAGTAAAAATATACTAAAAATAGGCCCAAAAAGCACGTCCAGCACCGGACGAGATGAAACCAGCGTTAGGAGTAGCTCTCTGGACGTTTTAGGAATAGTACCGTCCGACGCTTGGGGTACCTCTCTGGAAAGGTTCCTAGAAAGTGCCACAGCAATGGACGGGAGTGAGTCGTCGTGGGGGGGAGGTCAGCTGCTTCGGGCTGACGCTGGTGGTACGTCTGGCGCTTCGGTGGGGCAAGGTCAGTTGCTTGAAGCCGCGCTGGGCTACGTCCGGTGCTTGGCTCCATGGGGGCAAGGTTAGCTGCTTCGGGCCGACGCTGGGGTGCTTCCGGTACTTGTCTCGTGAGGGGGCAACGTCAGCTGCTTCGGGCGAGGCCGGTGCTGCGTGCTAAGGACCCCAACGGGCGCTGGGCTTGGCATGGCGTGTGGGGCGTGCCCAGCGCCGGACATGCACGCACACTTACGTGTGCGACTTTGCTCTATTCTCTCTCTTCCGAATTGCATTCCGTTTGCACATATGGACTCCTATCGAGATGCTCTTTAACATTGTAAACTTTTCACATCCATCATTGTCATATTCATTTCTTCCTATTTAACGGCGTTTTCTACAAAACATCGAAACAAACCAAATAATTCTGGATCGATAAATACTAATCAAAACAATGACATAAATAGGACAAACCATCGGAAACGACATGCATAAAAATATGAAGAATAAGCACAAAATCATACTAAACAACTCCTCCACACTTAAACCTTTGCTTGTTCTCAAGCAACCATTATCACCACGACATAAGAAAAGAAATCGGGAAAACACATATTCAAGTGGATCATCCATGACTTCACGTTTTCCTAGAATTTCTAAACCGATACACTTTTTAGCATGGTAATGAATTAACAATTGATTGAGCATGCGACTTAATCCTAGCAAATCACAAATCTGATCTATATGCATTTAATAATCGAATAGCTAACTCATATAGATCCTTGCATAACACATCTCATTTTCAACATAACACACAACTTCCAATACTAGATGTTACGACTCAAGGAGGATTATAGGATAATATTCATTAAGTCAAACCTTCGAGTTGAAAACCTGTGATAACCCGAAAAATTTAAAACTTTTATTAGCGATGCTTAAACCAATTACTTAGAGTGCTAAGACCTTAATTATGTTTAAAGTGACCAGCTAAATGAATTAGAATCGATTCGGAGATCGAAAACTAGAGAAATCAAAAACTAGTGACTAGTCCTACCGGATTAGGGTTTTCTGAATAGTCTGAACATAGAATGAAAGATCGAGAATGAATCTTGACAAAAATATTTCATTTCTAGAATCCTCTCACGAAAACATGTGAGAAGCCAAAGAATGAGAATTTTTGGGCATGCTTGCCCGGTCAGCCTTAAAAGCACTATTCACGAGCCGGATCAACTTCATGTCCGT
This sequence comes from Salvia rosmarinus, assembly GCA_036937905.1. Classification (NCBI taxonomy): domain Eukaryota; kingdom Viridiplantae; phylum Streptophyta; class Magnoliopsida; order Lamiales; family Lamiaceae; genus Salvia; species Salvia rosmarinus. Next base: position 31,634,479 of record CM072822.1, on the reverse strand, counting down.
GCTATTCATGAAAATTATGATAACAATCAAAATCATGAATGAATATATTATTATGAATTTAGAATTCATAAAAATCAATTTTATGAACGAAATTTCTGAAAAACTTAACCGAATGCCGAGAAATTATACCGGAAAAACCCTAAACTGTTCCGAACGAACCGAAACTCAAACCAAGGGTCTAAATAAATAATAAATGATTTATAAGACTCAAATAAATTATGAAAGCTCAAGAATTCAATAGAGTTTTGAATGAACATAATTTAATCGTCGGACGCTATTTTTCCGCGATAACTCGGAATTGACTTATCGGATGCCATCCGAACTTCATGAAATTATTATAAACTATAAAATAAGTCTTTTGAGGCTATTTAAGAAAATAAAACCTTAAGGTTCCGAGAAAATCAATCGAAAGCGCGTTAAAACTTAAAGAGTCGGTATTACCGTTCCAAATCGGGTAATTTAAATAGTCTCCTCCCAACCACCACAATGGGCACTCCATATAGGCTGAGAACAGCCCATTGGATCAGTTTTACAGAGCCAAACCGTGCCCTTTCTCTCTCTCTATCTCTCTAATTTGAAATTTCTCTCTTTTGTTCTTCAAGCTTTTCAAGCTTTAATCCTCCTTTCCCAACCATTCCAACCCTCAAATAATTATTTTAAGACCATAAAAAGTTATTATTCATCATTCTCTTCATTGTTAATGGAGTAGAATTGTTTTTAGAATTTTTTTTGAATTTATTTCATGAAGAACCCTAGTTTTGTTCTTCATTTTCTTCAAGAATTTTGAGCTGCCAAATTGATAAACGCGCATTTTACACGTTTATAGTTGATATTTGAAGATGAGTTTAGCTCGTTTAATGTGCGTTTATGTATCGATTATTAATGTTTTATCTTTTTCTAGAAGATACTGCTCTTGGGGTTTCTCTTTGGTGTTTTGTAGGCTTTTCAGGTGATAATCGATGCATAAGGCACAGATGTAACCAAAGATGATTAAATGGATATGAAAAATATGGATGTGAAAAGTTTACAATGTTAAAGAGCATCTCGATAGGAGTCCATAGGCGCAAACGGATCGCATTCGGAGTTCGACGCGAGAGAACGGAGCGAAAGCAGTGAAGTCGCTGCAGAGCCGCCAGTTGAGCTCGCGGCCGCAGGCGCGCCGCGAGAAATCGCCTGAACGCCCAAAACGCCCGAACCTCGCGACCGCTACTCGGGTCATGAGCTTGGGCGCGAGGCGAGGCGGCAGACCTCAAAATTAGGGTTTCAACCTAATCTATAAATAGGGCTTCACCCTCGCGCCCCCAACGCACCCAGCACCTATTTTGCACGTTTTCCTCGGTTTTCATAGTTTTCCATTTATTTTCGTTCTAGCTTTGATTTAGATTAGTTATAGCAATAGTTATCCATCATTTTACATTAGTTCTTCGCATTGGTAACGATTTAGCACGATTTCGTCAGAAGGAATTCCATCTTTTCCGTTTTCCATGGATTTGGATACGAACCCAACCATTGTTCTTCGACGCTTCCCACGGTTTTATCAATTTAATTTCCGTTTTATTATTATTGCGTACTTTATGTCGTTAATTATGTCTAGCTAATTTACTGCTCTAATCCTAGGGTTTGCATGATTCTATCCTATATGTTGTGATTCCCATCGTTGTTATTTACCTTCCGGGCATCGATTCATGATTCTTGGTGCTTATTTATATGTGTTGATTTTCGATCAATTTTGATGCATATCATAGTTGCCGATTAATTACGTGAATTGCTTTTAATTGTCAATCGATCTTGAATGTATGATACGGATAAGCCTTGAGTCGAATCGAGATAGGAACATTCGTGAGGAAGCATATTCTTTGTGATCCTTTCGAGTTGCTTATTTTCCTCTAGACGAATGATAATAGGAAAATTAGTAATCAATCTGTCACAATTGTCGAATCAAGTTGTTGGCTACATATGTGATCTTCCATCTTATGCGGATTAAAATGGTTAGTAATAAGCGTGATAAACATCATTGTGGATAGGATTAATGCATCCCAGGGTTAGTCTTTCTCGATATTTGTTTCCTCGATATTTTATTGTTTTAGTTTATTTTCTTGTTGTTACCTTTGCTTTGATTTAAATTATCAAGCCCAAAAATTCACAACCCAAATTCGTGCTTCGATAATGATGAATTGTCGCTGAGTTAGCTTCTATGTTTTCGTGATACAATCTCTGTGGATACGATACTCGCCACCCCATACTTACATTTTTACGTGTGAAAAGGGCGATCAAATTTTAGGCGCCGTCGGGATTGTTAAGATTGCATAGGAATAATTTGACGATTTGGATTTATTAATTCAAGTTATATATATTATATTATTGTATTTATTTTTGTCGATGCTAAATTCTCTTTTCTCGTGTAGTTTATAAGTACAAGATCTCGTGGACCTCCCGAAATATTATTAGATCCCGAGATCGAAAGTTCTCAAGGAGAAGAGGACGAGAAAGAGACGGCTGCAATGGCGGCCAATCCATGAATCAGGGCATTCTCCCGAGCAAGTTGCAGCAAGATGCTAGCCGACTTTGCGAGAGATGCGTCGGATGGCGAATATGGGAATCATTGTCCCTGCTCGGAGGAAAGACCTCGAATCACATGTACCGACATCCCACGAGCAGTTCCAAGGAGGCGGTTGGGGCCCGCACGTAGATGCAAACAATTTTGAGCTAAAACCGACTCGATCAAGATGGTCCAAGGAGAGCGGTTTGGGGAGGAGTCACGGAAGACCAATACGCATCTCGAAACGTTTCTCGATATTTGTGACACCATCAAAGCAGAATGGGATGCCACAAGACACGATCCGGATCGCGATGTTCGACTTCTCGGCTGTGACGGTAAAGATTGGTTCAAGAGTTTGACCGAGGTGGCATCGACACTTGGGGAAACTTTGCAGAAGTTTTTTCAAATACTTTCCACGACGAAAAAAGAGAAGATCATCGCGAAATCTCTCATTTTGCCAAAACCACGACGAATCATTATTCGAGGCATGGGAGAGATTCAGAGGTCTATCGAGACGATGTCCACAACATGGGTTCTCCAAGGAGCAACAAATCACACAGTTCTACGGTGGATCGACATGGCGCATAAGGAGCATGGTGGATACGCGGTGGGGCTGCTTATTGAACCGACCATGAGACGAGGCAAGCCGTATTGTAGAAGAGATGGTCGCCAACAGCTATCAATGGCCAACGGAGAGAACGCCATCGCTCAAGCGGTGCCGCTGAGAGTGATTCAAAATATGACGATCTCATGAAGAAGTTCACTCTTTTGAAGAGTCGATTGAAACAGAACGTCCACCACATCAATCGGAGGAATCATTGAATTTCCAACAACCTCCAAAGAAGCTTCAATGTTCGAATTTGTTTCAAGAGTCAAGAAGCCAATTCTCGAAGACATGATCAGCAGCTGGTTCAAGCAACCAACAATTGGCAACGAATCGAATTCGCTCATAAGCAACACCGCGTAAGATAAATCACTTGAGTCCACCGTGACGGCTATGGGGAAGCGATGAAGATGTTGGAAAATCAAATTGGTCAAATAGCCGCATGTGAATGCACTACAAAAGACGGGCCGATTTCCGAGTAATACGGAGGTGAACCCAAGAGTCAATGCTTCGCCATCCGCACGAGGTGGACAAGCTTACCCGAGCCCTACCGAGAAAGAAGAGCATGAAAGAACACCGAGCGAAACTCACGGCCGAGCTCGCGACCGCGAGCCCGATCGCGAGGAATCCGTAATTTGTCCTGAAGCTCGCGATCGAAAGCACGCGCCCATGACCGACCGCGAGCCATCGTGAGTATGCGGCGCCGATTGTTTATGAGCGACCCGGCCGCAATAAGCCGACCATGAGCAATCAAGTCGCCAGGCACCGAGAAATCAGCCCATGAGCTCGCGCGCCGCAAGCTCGCACGCGAACACGGAGATCACCGCAATGCATTCCTCGCGACCTTCCCAATGGTCGCGAGGTCGACCGCGAGGCAACCCGAAGCAAATCCCGCACGCACACTCCTCCGGTCCCGCTTCCGAGTCGACTTGTCAAGTCAAAATATGACGAGGAGTTTGCTCGCTTCAAAGAGGTTTTCAAAAGTTGAGATAAATTTGCCTCTCTTTCAAGTCTGCGAAACATGCCGCTACATGAAATTTTTAAAAGGCAGCTTGCAAGCAAGAAGAAACTTGGGAAATTTGAGAAAATTTCCTATCCAAGAATGCAAAGGTCGTCTTGCAAAGGAAGCTCCTCGAAGCAAAAGGATCCCGGAAGTTTCACGTTAGAGTGCGAGATCGCCGAGCGAGACTTTTCCAAATGTTTTGTGCGACTTGAGGCGAGCATCAATCGATGCCATTGAACGTTTTCAACCAGGCTATACCTAGGAAAGATGAAGCCGGCGAAGATTTCATCGATGATGGTGACCGTCACCACATATCCAAAGGTATCGTCGAAGACGTGTTGGTAAGAATTCGGATTTTGTTTTCCCGCCGACTTTGTGATTTTATATATTCCGAATTCAAACAACAACCACTAATCCTTGGTAGACCTTTTCTAGCAACCGGTCGTGCGTTGATTGATGTGCAGGAAGGAAATCTCACGTTTCGTGTTAACGATGAGGAGCTAAAAATTTCCATATACGACGCCATCAAGCAACACGACGTTGGAAAGCCGGAAGATTGTTGCTCGATCATGACTCTCGCCGCCGCTCACGTCTCGCTTAGAGGGTATTCGACCGATCGAGAAGCGTGTGAGAAGAAAAGTGGACTCTGCATGGAACTCGAGTGTATCATTCGAGTTTGGGGGCCACTTCCATAATCGATGGTGGAGATCCGTAAATGCTAAGTTTAGGAGGATCCACGAGTTGAGAAGGATTTTTTGCCATAAAAGCGCCGGATTGACAAGGTTAGTGATGGTCTAGCTAAAGACGTTAAATAAGCACTTGTTGGGAGGTAACCCAACGTTTTCTTTGTTTTGTTTTTGTTTTGTCGTGTCTTTCGTTTGTGTTGCTTTTGTCGTCTTTCTGCTTTTTCTTTTCGTTTTCGTCCGCCGATCAACGAGTTAAGTGAAGTGTGTTAATCCATGTGGCCAATGATGATAGAATTTTTTGTGAATTGTAATGATAGTGCACATGATATGTTAGAAAATGACGCATGAATGACGTGAGATGGCTTAGCTTGTTGTTTTCACCATTTGCTTAACCCGTGAGACTTGAGCTTCACTTTGTATAAACATCTTGATCTGATTTCTTTTAATTGTGTGATATCATGCATGTGATTATCTTCTAGAACTTGCCGTTCTTACGTATAGACCGCAATATGTGTTTCAATTTGGAAAGGATAAAGGCCATCTTTGTTAACCACATATTCACCCAAACACTAACCCCCGATGTTATATACCATTTGTCACCTTCTTTGAGCCTTTATTAGACTTTTCTTTCGATTAACCGGATGATAGGAGGTGAGGATGGATATGGGAATCAAAGGGTGAAATTTTGATGTAAGTTATGACGAGAAAAGTTTCTTGTAGAAAAATACATCGTGGTGAAGAATAGTACCTTTGTTGTGAAAGTTAAACCCTATAAGCTCTAGAAAAGAAAAGAAAAGAAAATGTTAAGTTCACTATGAGTGTTGAGCATAAAGGGTCTTTAATCAAAGTATAGGTACCTTCGTGGCATTAAACGTTGATTTAACACGTTGGGAGAGAAGAGGAAAATGGACAAAGTCCACATGTGTCGAAATGTATAAATGATGGTGCTTGAAATATTCTTGAGTCACTTAGCCATATATTATCTTACCTTAACCAATGTGCCTACATTATAACCTATCAAAAGACCTCTTTGATCCTTATTTGAACACATTAGGCGGTGGAGATGTTAGAAAGCAGCAAGCCTATGGTAAGATGTTGCATTGCATTGATCGTTGAGTGTATACACGTCCTTAATTTCTTTATGAGTTTGAGTGTATCCTATATATTTTACGCACATGCCTTTGTAAGGGTTGAATTAAATGAGTTTTGCCGTAAATTGTTGTTTGTGTTGAGTGGACTAACGTCGTCATGTGCACTAATTTTTTGGCGTTGATATGTTTCGAGGCCTAGAATAGTTATCCTCTTTGCTATGCTCGTTGATCTTCGTTTGTCTTTTTCATTCGCTTTTGTTTGAGGACAAACAATGCTTTAAGTTGGGGGTTTGATAAACGCGTATTTTACACGTTTATAGTTGATATTTGAAGATGAGTTTAGCTCGTTTAATGTGCGTTTATGTATCGATTATTAATGTTTTATCTTTTTCTAGAAGATACTGCTCTTGGGGTTTCTCTTTGGTGTTTTGTAGGCTTTTCAGGTGATAATCGATGCATAAGGCAAAGATGTAACCAAAGATGATTAAATGGATATGAAAAATATGGATGTGAAAAGTTTACAATGTTAAAGAGCATCTCGATAGGAGTCCATAGGCGCAAACGGATCGCAATTCGGAGTTCGGACGAGAGAACTGAGCGAAACTAGAAGTGAAGTCGCGCAGGAGCCGGTGGCGAGCTCATGCGAGGCGAGGCGCGCGACGAAATCGCCTGTAACGCCCAAACGCCCGAACCTCGCGACCGCTGCTCGTGGTCATGAGCCCGGCCATGAGGCGAGGCGGCAGACCCAAAATTGGGTTTTCACCTAATCTATAAATAGACTTCACCGCCGCCCCAACGTACCCGGACCTATTTTGCACGTTTTCCTCGGTTTTCATAGTTTTCTATTTATTTTCGTTCTAGCATTGATTTAGATTAGTTATAGCAATAGTTATCCATCGTTTTACATTAGTTCTTCGCATTGGTAACGATTTAGCACGATTTCGTCCGAAGGAATTCCATCTTTTTCCCGTTTTCCGTTGGATTTGGATACGAACCCAACCATTGTTCTTCAGACGCTTCCCTACGGGTTTTATCAATTTAATTTCCGTTTTTATTATTATTGCGTACTTTATGTCGTTAATTATGTCTAGCTAATTTACATTTCTAATCCAGGGTTTGCATGATTCTATCCTATATGTTGTGATTCCCTCGTTGTTATTTACCTTCCAGGCATTAATTCATGATTCTTGGTGCTTATTTATATGTGTTGATTTCTGATCAATTTTGATGCATATCATAGTTGCCAGTTAATTACGTAACTGTTTTAATTGTCAATCGATCTTGAATGTATGATACGGATAAACGCTCGAGTAAATGGCGAGATAGGAACATTCGTAGGAAGCATATTCTTTGTGATCCTTTTGAGTTGCTTATTTTCCTCTAGAGGCATAATGATAATAGGAAAAATTAGTAATCAATCGTCACAATTGTCGTGGCGAAGTTGTTGGCTACATATGTGATCTTCCATCTTATCGGATTAAAATGGTTAGTAATAAGCGGGATCAACATCATTGTGGATAGGATTAATGCATCCCAAGGGTTAGTCTTTCTTGATATTTGTTTCCTTGATATTTTATTGTTTTAGTTTATTTTTTTGTTGTTACCTTTGCTTTGGATTTAAATTATCAAGCCCTAAAATTCACAACCCAAATTCTGTGCTTGGATAATGATGAATTGTCGTTGAGTTAGCTTCTATGTTTTCGTGATACAATCTCTGTGGATACGATACTTCGCTTACCCCATACTTACATTTTTTATGTGTGAAAAAGGAGCGATCACAAATGCTCTTAAGCCTTGAATGAAATATGCTTAGAAATATGTTCTAAGGTTGTGTTTAAAGATTGAGAATTTTTGGAGCATGTTTAATATTTTTCGATTTATGTTATATTTTTTTATAGAAGATAAAACATGCTTTTGTGAATATTATTTGATATTGTTGCTTGTTGATATATTAGGAGTGTGTAGAATAAATATAATAATTTTTAGAATTTTTTTGTATTTTTTTTGGAAAAGGCCGAGAGCTAGGATGAATTTTTAGGCCATGGTTTTAATTGTTTTTGTTGAAAATAGTTGAGATATAGTGTTTAATATATGATATGAACATCATATATTAATCTTGAAATTTTTGAAACACATCTCCTATTTCCTTCAAAAAGGCCGAACATATATACATATTTTTATACTATTCTTTTGATTTTATTTTTGAAAATTTGTGATATAGTGTTTAATATATGATATTAACATCATATATTAATCTTGAAATTATTGGAACACTTCTCCTATTTTCATGTAAATACCGAAAAGTATATGTAATTTTTGGAAATTATTTTGATTTTATTTGTTGAAAAATAGTTGAGGTATAGTGTTAAATATATGATATGAACATCATATAGTAATCTTGAAATTATTGAGGCACTACTCCTATTTGTTCACAAGGACCGAAACTATATATGTACATTTTAGGATTTATTTGATTTTTATTTTTGAAAATATAATAATATATGATGTTTGGAAATAATATGAACCTATTATGCATTGTATGTAATATATGTGTTAGGACAAAAAGAATTACAAGCATTTGGTTCATATTATAAATATTAGTTGATGTTTAATGTTAATATTACATGTTTATTTCATAATATAAACATATTGTGAAGTGAATGAAATTTATTAAATATATATGTGTATATATTGAAAGTACCGAAAATATATATGTACTAATGAGCATGTGTTTTAATTTTAATGTATGATATGAAATGATATTTCATGTTTAGTATATGATATAAGCATGATATGATTTTTGTGGAATTTATTGAACACCAATGTTCAATAAATCATAAATACCAAAAATAATAGCTTATATTAACTCATGATTAAAAATTTATTTGATGGTATTGAGTTGATAATTAAATCCTGTGGTATGATAGGAGTATATCATGATTTTATTGGAATTTATTGGATATATATGCTAATTATTGCTAATTATCGAAAACATAGCAAAATGGTTAAGTATGAGTTTAATTCTAATTTTAAATGATGCTATGATAGTTAAGCTATAAGCGTGGAATGAATGGATTTGATTGTGATGAATGAATGGAACACTTATACACACCTACACCATGGTTTTGCATTATGTTAGAAATTAGGGTTTTCTAATGCTTTAGTATAGTTTATGTTGTGTATGGCATTGTATGGTGTTGAATGGTTATGTTTATGTTGTGCCGACAAACAAAACCCCAAACGTAAACAACATAATAGTTTATGTACGAGAATCCGAAAGAAATCGACCAATTTCGATAACTTAAGAAGGAATTAATGAGAATCGAAATTAGACATAAATTAGGGTTTGCTATTAATAATAGGATACTCAAATGTGAGTTCCTAAGTTAAAGAAACCAAGAGCCGAGTTAGAACATTAATACTCAACAACGATAACCTAATACGATGTTAGATTAAGGGTTAAGACAACTCGACAACGAATAACGATTTTACAACTTATATAATCTATGACGAGTTAAGAGAAACAAACAATGTCGTAAAGTGTAAACAAAGACTCGAACATAAGATGTCGATCCTTATGTCTCAAAGGTCGAGTCAATATTCTCAAGAAATTCATTTATTCCTAAGTACTTACTTACATGATAGCATGTGATTACTTGAATCATAAGTCAAGACCCCCTTTATTTGTCGTGTTAATACGATAAGTCGTCAAGCATAATCTACTAGGACGTAACTATAATTGTTAAGTCTAGTTAGTGGCTTGAGAATATCCTAATGTACCAATCATAACTTGAATACTAACAATCTATAACATAATGACGTTTAGAAGAACACTAAGGTTAGAGTCGAGTATAAACTCGGAGTATATGACTCATAAGTTGAGATTCATCTATGAATGATGAAGTAACATAGTTTGGGAATTTGGGAATGTAAGATAATAGAAATTATCTTAAAACCATCACATGAAATCATAAAGAAACCCTAATTGGGAACTTTAAGTCGTAATTTATAAACGACCTTCGATCGATAGAAAGAATCTAAGAAATGTTATTTTCTTATTAAGGGTTTGATCATACGTAGTTGGCGAGGAAGGACAATCACACCTGCTCACTTAGAACTACTAGCTTCGAATTAGCAGGTGGGCTCTCTCTTTAAACAAAAATGACATGCATGTCTATCTCAAAGCATGAATTACAAAAGCTTTATGAAATATTATTACATAAATTGTTATTGACTGCCAAATGTTTATGTTTTGTTGTGATCCTATCCGAGATTGGTATATCGATGTGGTATGTGAATGTGTTGGTCCACCAGCGTTAAAAAGGGTAACGATCGGATCCGACTTAGTTGAGGACTAACTCGGATTGTTTACACGTGTGACTATGTGTTAAGGTTAGCTACCTCGACCGGTCACGACGACTATGTATAGGTGGCCACCTCCATAGTGCGCGAATGAATGAATGAATGAATGAATGAATGAATGAATGAATGTATGATTAGATATGGGACAACGTGGATGAAATAGTCCGGCCGGACACTTTTGGAAAATGATAAAATTTTTGATAGGCATGAGTCTTTTAACTAAAATCCCCATGCGCTATTGTGGGCAGTTCAATAACTTTAACAAAGAAAATGTTTTCGGCAATGAGTCCACTGAGTACTTTTGTACTTAGCCCTGCATCTCGTTTTTGATGTGCAGGTTCAGCAGGGATTGATGATGGGTGCGAGATGGTGCAGAGTGGCAGTTATTTTGTTGCTTTAATAGAAAGGATTTCTAGAACCTTGGGCATGTATCGTCATATGCATGTCCACACGTTTATTGTTGCTAACTCTGATATTGTTTGATGTCTTTTGATTATAACTGCTTTTCATATCGTATTGAACTTGAGGTCGTACCTCGTTCCTTGAATTACGCCCTGATTGGGCTATATTTGAACGTTGAACCTTTTGGGCAAGTCCTTCTGTGACTTCAGTTTGTATCGAAACAGCTTATTCCTTTCAGTCTATGCATTTATTCGTAGTTGATTGGTTAATTGTATTAGTTTAGTTATGTGTATATCCGCTGCATTGTCATACCAGTAGCGATCCGTTTAATCCATACTTCCTTGAGAAGTCGGGTCGTCACAAAACCCGAGTATCCTAATGTGGTTTTCCATACTCATCACTTTTGAGCTTCCATTCTAGAAGCAACATGGAGCGAGAGGAGTAAAGCCCCTTATTCCAACCTTAAGCTCACTTATTCAATCAATCAACAACTTATTCCAACTCTTTTATTTTTGTTTTTATATTTATAACAATTTTTTTTCATAACTTTTTCTTTTTTCGAGATAAGACACGCAAGGGAACCATATAAATAGCAACGACAATCAACCACACATATCACTTCATCATAATTTACTTTAACGTACCCCACGGCTAGACCAATCAATAACAGTTATCAAGTCAAGTCATGCATCAATAAGAATTACTAGAAATATGTTCGGACATGCATACCCAATTAAATCATGCTCACTCAACTCTTCTCGTATACTAGACGATAAAACATACTCAAATCCAAACAAAAGGTATAAAATGGAGGACGACACACCCAAACAAACACAAGTCATATGCAAACACGCAAAGACGGCAAGCACACCTCCACACTTTAGACAAAAAATATGAACTGTAGAAGTTAACTTCCCTGAAATTGGGGGAGCATGTCAACTTGGTACGGCGGTGACAACGTCTAGTGGCTTGAGTGTTCATGATATACAGCTCGCCATAATTCTTAACTCACTTATTAAAAAAAAACCTGAAAAGAAAAGAAAAGAAACAAAACAGATAAAAATAAATAAACTCGTGGGTTGCCTCCCACGCAGTGCTCGTTTCTATGGCACGAGTTCCACCAGAGAAAAACGGACTATCCATAGTCATTCACCTGTAGGAATACTATCTCAGCCAGAGCATTAGTAGTAACAATGTAAGCACAAAGAACAGTTAAGGTAGCAAATAATAAATTAATTAAGCTCAAATCGAACATCCTATTCTTCAAAGAAAAATAGATAACCTCAACTCCTAGAGCACAATAGTTTGGTGAATTAGGATGTTGAAATATAATAGATGCTACCTCCACGTTTGTCCTCTCCTCATTCTCCAATTGGTTCAGAAAGAGATCAGGTTGTCCATACTTAGTCTCAGCTTTATAAAACCTTGACTCTTCACTTTCATCATATGTCCTGATTCTCTTCTCAACTTCATCATCTTCAAGGAATATGACAAAAGAAGTCTGCTTCAATTGACTCGGTATCTCCTCCACACTTTGGTTGTGAACCATTCTTCCTTTATCGCTCGCTAAGCGGCGGACTTGGATCATTACACGTTCGATAGATGCTTCCAACATTTCGAACCTTTGTTGACTCTTCTATATGAAAGACATCAGTGTGTCTTCCAATGTTGGCTTCACCGGCTGGCTCGCCTGAATAAAAGCCTGCAATGTATCCTCCAATGTCGGTTTCACCGGCTGACTCTCCTGAATGAAAGCATGCAATATATCCTCCAATGTCGGCTTAACAGGATGTTGATGGAACAAGAGGTCCTGACTATATGAAGAACTCTGAGGATGCCTCCAGTAGGGATCATAGGATTGATGCTCATAGCCTGATGGGTATCCCTCAAAATAGTCGAATTGGGCTCCTTCTTCGTAAGAAGAGTTTGCCCAATACGATGAGCTTTCCTCCTCCAAGCCTGTCTGACCATATTCGTATCGCTGGTAACCCTGCATTAACAGACACCAACTACAAAAACAAGATCACATGCACTTGTTGAAGAAAATAGTAACAAAGAAAAAGAAAAAGAAAGAAATAAAAAGAAACACGGTGGGAGAAAAAAAAAATAAAAATAAAAGGAAACACGGAAAAAAAAAAAGCGACACAAAACCTAAAGCCTAAAGTCTTCCCCGGAAACGGCGCTAAAATTTATTCCAACCGAATTGTTCTTCTAAGTCGCTCATAATAGTACGAGGTCCTTAGAGAGCGGTAAGGTCGACCCAAGTCGAATCTCTCGAGGAAGGCTTAACAGGGCTACGGTTTAATGTCGCACACAGAAACAAAAAAGAAATACTAACGTCCTAAAATAAGGGGAGTCTGTCACGGAACGGACAAAAGCAGGAAATAAAATAAAGCAGGTAAAAATGATGCACTTGGACAACAAGAGGAAGACGGTGTTCTAGGGTTCAAAATATATCCTCGTTATTAATAAGCCAAAGACCGGTACACAATGCATAAAACACCAACGCCTCTCACCTAGCATTCAACAATAACTAATCTCTCGGTCCCGTCAATGTTAGACTCGAAATTAATGGCGGGGAATGTCTCAACCCAACCGCCATCAACTACGAGCAAAAACCATATCCACATATATTAATTACTCAACAACGAATCAATCTCTTGACCATGTTAGTTGTCAAACTTATATCTAACATAAATCTTCTCTCGCATTACTTCATAATCAAACATAAGCACATAATCAATCTACATTATTCTTTCGAACATCATGTATGAAGATAATGAAATAAACAATTTATATGGATAAGAAAATTGCAAATCATCAACACAATTAATCACGATTCAAGACAAGAACAATCCAGCATTTATTTCGTTACAAATAAATAATTCATCTCATAGTAGAAATTTTCCCCATAACAATTACATAGACATAATGAAATAAGAAAAACTTACAAACCATTCATAGATAAATTCGTCTTTCAAAAATCCGGAATCACACAATCCAATTGTTAATCCAAGCACAATAATTAAATGTAAGGGAAAAGGAAAAGAAAAGAGAAAGAAAAGAAGAAGAAAATATGTGAATGATGAGAGTACGTGAGAAGAGCGGTTGTTCTTCTTTTATAAACCTTCGCGAAGCCCAGTAAAAATACGCTAAAAATAGGACCAAAAAGCACGTCCAGCGCCGGACGGGACGAAATCGGTGTTGGGTGTAGCTCTCTGAACGTCTTAGGAATAGTACCCCAGCGTCGACTTCGTCGCATCCGGCGCTTGGGGTACCTCTCTGGAAAGGTCCCGACAGAGTGCCACAGCGCCGGACGTGAGCGAGGCACCGTCGGGGGCAAGGTTAATTGCTTCGGGCCTATGCTGGGGTACGTCTGGCTCTTTTACGGGGGCAAGGTCAGCTGCTTCGGGCCTGCGCTAGAGTGCTTCCGGTGCTTGGCTCATGGGCAACGTCATTGCCAGGCGAGGCGGTCTTTGCGACGTGGCGTCGGGCAGAGTTGAGACGTGCGAAGGACCCCAACGGGCGCTGGGCCTGGCACGGTGTGTGGGGCACGTTGGGGCGTGCCCAGCGCCGGACGTCGCGCAGCGTCGAACGCGCTCGAGCACGCGCGTGCGCGACTTCGCTGTTTCGTTCCGTTCTCTCTCGTCCGAACTCCGAATTGCGATCCGTTTACACCTATGGGCTCATATCGAGATGCTCTTTAATATTGTAAACTTTTCACATCCATCCTTTTCATATCCATTTCGTCCTATTTAATGCCGTTTTCTAAAAACATCAAAACAAACCAAATAAGTCTGAATCGATAAATACTAATCAAAACAACGGCATAAATAGGACAAACCACGGGAAACGACATACATAAAAATATGAAGAATAAGCACAAAATCATACTAAACAAACACCAATCATATCCATTCCATTTGTCATTTGAAATCTGTCCGCTTGAATCCTCGTACATTGCTTTCAACGTCTGCATCATCGTACACTGAACTCTACAACTCTGAGCAATGGTTTTGGCATGTCAGGATCCTCTATAGATTCGCTACTACATATGGTAAGTCAAACTCTAAAAGTTTAAATAACTCCGTTTCTTGGTTGGGGTGACTCAGGTGCTTTTCAAGACATTGACTTGAGCCGTATGATCTAGAGCGCCCGTGTTTTATCGACATCTTGGACTTCGTATTTTCTCAGTTTGGTGACCCTGAGTCTATGACGCTTCAGCTAGTCATATATCTTAGCGGTTTCGACTTCTCAACTGTTGGTATGATACTTAATCATATTCTCAATTTCTTTGTTTTTAGCAACGCTGAGCTTATTGGTGCCAGTACTGCCACCATGAGACGTAACCAAGTTGTACTTTCTGTACGCTTTTTCTAACAGTTGCAACATCTTCAATTCAAATTAACAGGTGACGCTTGCTCTAGAGAAAGAGATAAATTCTTTTAAGATTAGGAATTTTAATTGACGTTATATTTCCCTCAATTTTCTTAATTACTGGAGAGATTAGTTCTCCCCTCGTAATCCTGAAATAATTTCTTTATTTAATTCGTTATCTCTTTGGTACGTTTTTTCATTATCAACCCGGGATACATATACTGATGTGGACTCAATAGGGCCCTCCCTCCCTTAATACTCTCAAACAATTCTGTGAAAAAGAAGCCCATTTGAAAACATGAAAGGACTACAACCAAATAAGATACAGTCTTTGTTGACCCACTAGCATGTAAAAGCATCGAATAAGAACATGAATTAAAAAAAAATGTAAGTTTTGAAACGATTTTTATTTATTCTAAATCGGCGTGACCAAATTTCACTTATGCAAAAATATTTAGGTGATTATATTTGTGGTACACACTAATCAGGCAGTTAAGAATGTTTGAGTGATCTCATTTCGTCACGTTAAATATTGAGCTGGAAGAGACTATAGTAACTTCCAAAATTATAAAGTGATAAATGCTCAATGTACAAGACGCTAAAAGCCTAAAATAGAGTGGCGGAGAAGAAAATATAATTTACTCCTTAGAGGTTGGCCTTGTATGAAACTAAAAATAATTCTCTCTTTTTATTACTACACTTCATTTGTCTTCAACATGGTGTTATTTTTTGAGAGAATTTTATTTAGATACTGACAATCAAATAATGAAAGATATTGTATTTGTCTCGACTTTTAACAATACATGTAAATATCGTGTTAAAAAATAAGATGAAATACTGACTTTTAAAGCTCGGGAAATAGTAAATGTGAAAGTATAAGATCTTATTGTACATACCTATTTACGTGAAGAAATTAAGTTCAAATCTTTTAATTTTTTTCCAGGTGGTGTTATTTTTGAGAGAGTTTTATTTTAGATACAAACTTTGTCTATATTTTTTATTATAAATTTAATATCGAGTTCAAAGAGAAATACTACCGTTCAAAACTAGGGGTATTGTAAACATGAATGTAGGCAAATCTTAAATGAAGTAGCGCATAAAGTATAGTTTATGTTGAGAGGCTAATCATGTTTGTGTAGCTTAAGGATTGCCTACATCTAGTAACTGAGATATTTTACTATACATAATAGTGGCGAACCAGACTTTTTATTTAGGGGATCCAAATAATTACTCATTTCCTCTACCAAATTCGTTTACAAATTTTAGTGACAAAAATTTTAATAAATTGTATTGAATGTAAAGTTAGTGGAGAAGGGGACCCATAACATATGAGGGGTTATGTAGGATCATATCCGTAAGAGTAAAGTAAACATTTCTCGTTGATGGCCCAAAGAGGAAATAAGTAAATGAATTTTGTGGATAGAGGGAGTATATAATTTATAAATCTATAAGAAGAATTTTAAAATTAAACTTTGAAATAAATACTAATTTTAATACCACTATAACTCTATTTAAATTATATCACTATATCAAAAAAGGTTAAATATGACGATCTCACAATATTTCTCTTTTATTTTTTAGTTTGGATGAATAGATCAATTAACCGATCAAAATGAAACATATATGTTTTCATCTACCTAAATAATAATAATATTTGAAATGAACTCTAATTTACAATCTTCTAAATTATGAAGAAGAAACTGCAAACAAAGCTTTATTGAATTTAAACTTCAGTTCTTGATAGTATATTGTAAAAAAATATATATTTCTAATTATTGATACATGCACCATTATAAACAAACATCAAATGATAGAATACTATAATAGTAGAAAATGTTTAATGGTATAAGATATCAAGTTTTCAATTAAAGAATAAAATATACAATAATTATATACAAGTAAAAATCGTATTGTTCATGACTTGCACATCATCAAAAATTAGATGTAAATATATTTTCACTAAGATACTAAAAACCTTAACACCAATAATGACAAAAGGAAAATCAACTCAATATCTCTATCACACAAAATGCACAACTCTACCACAACAAAAAATATTAATCTATTTTAACAATTATATGAAAAATATATCTATATACCTAGTAATTTTTTAAGACCAGGGGGCCAATGCCCCCTTGCCCCCTCTGGTCCGCCAATGATGCATAACTATTTATGTGGAACTAGTTTTACAATAGAATTTTATTTGAGTTGGTCTTTTGCGAACATCCGCATATGAAGATTTTAATACTTTTTAATCCGTACAAATAATATTTTTTTAATATAAATAATACTTTCGAATTACAGCATAAAAATGATATTTTCTTCATGTAAATGAAATTTTTCTTAAGAGCAAATGATAATTTTGTCTGTCCGCGATGTACATGAGTTTTTGTGATTTTATTTACATTTTATCTTGAGGGGAAACTATTTTATTTACATTACAAACAAATAAGTAGTGGAAAATGTTGCAGTTTACCATTTGTAAATACACTATTACCTATTTTTAAGAATATAATCGTATCTTTGAAAAACAGAATTTTGATTTAGCTCTACTCAGACATATTTAGTTTATATGTTGATAATATTACTGCATTGGTTTATTTATTCTATATATTGTATAAATTGAAACCGGGGAAATTATAGTATAGTTTCACTTTCTTTAATATAGTTTTTTGGGGGCATTAAACAAACATGCTCATAATTTCTTAATCATTAAGTCATTATAATTTACTTCCTCATATTCTTATGAAAATATAATATGGAGGTCCTCGAAAGGAGAACTTCCCTTATTAGAACAAGAGAATGTATTTTTATTTAACGTGACAAAATCATTCTCCCTTATCAGTTTATAAAACTGGTAAGAAAACCGTTCACGAGGTTAAATTGCCCTCACGTGGAATTTTTATTTTTCAAAAGGGATAAAACATTATTTTATACCACAGCTATACTAACAGAGTTTAATTAACATATTTTTATGTAATAGATATGTTTTTTATATTAAATGCGGAAATCTATTTAATGAAAACTCAATTTTAGGGCCTCTCTCTGTCTCCTCTGGTTTCTATCTTCTCTCTCTTCTCTCTCAATTCTTCTCTCTCCTCTCTCCAGAAGGGAAAAAACCTAAAAGAGCTGTTTACCTACAAGTAAGTTCTCTCTCTTCTCTCCCTGTCTCTCTTTCCCTCTCCCTCTCACTATCTTTAAACTAATATTATCTGGGCTTTTTCTCTCTCTCCGATTTCCTCAATATCTATCGGAATATTTAATGTGCTTAAACTTTTAATTTGGAAAATCTATATGCTATTCTTGTTCTGATCCGCATCGATGCATTAATTGTTATTGTAGATCTGTTATTATGGGACTTTGTGTTCAGATCTGTGCCAAAGTGTCAAAGATAGAATCTTTTCATTAGGGTACCTGATTTTCACGGGTCTTTGTAAATTTTAGCTGTAGTTGTATGTTTTCTTCATGGGTATATCTAATTTGCAGGGATCTGTTTGATTTCACATTTCCCCCCTTTTAAATTGATTAATTAGGGGATCAATTAGACGAAGTATTGTTATTCCTTTTGCTGTTGTTTTTGCTTTATGTTTCAGATCTTATGACTTTTGCAGTTCTTGTTCGAACGCCCAAGAAACATGTGCATTTTTTGTATAGTTTTTTGATAGTTTTAGGTATAAACAGTTGAAAGACTCAGAATTTGAATTCTGTGTTGATTAGATTTCGATTAGATCATTTCTGCATTTGGATGTTATTCTGTTTGTGGCTGTTTGACATGTTCACTCGTTCATTCTTTGTAAAAGTTTGCTGTTTGCATATTGATTGTATTGCTTATTGCATGTGCTGCGCGGATTTCCTGATGTTTTTGGTTGCCACATTAGAAAATGCATCTATGGTGATAAAATGGAAATGTTTGGGGACTTAATTTAATGAATGCTATTACTTTCCCTAGATCTGTAGATTATAAATGGACGAGGACAGCCTAAGGAATTGGGGTTACTACGAACCTCCCCTTAAAGGGCTCGGTCTCCAGCTCATGTCGTCTCTGGCAGAGCGAGACACGAAGCCTTTCCTATCCGGGCGCGACAATCCGGTAATGGTCTCAGCCAATGGTGCCTTCCATAATCGGGATTGTGTTGTTACCGAACCACCGGTCACACACATGGACTACGTTAGGGATAGCTGGATAAACCACCGGGAGAAGTTCTTGCATATGTTCCCGGGGAACCCTTACAGTTCCGTTCTTGCTGAGTCTTCTGCAAGCCACCATCCGATGCAGATGGTGCAGCAGCCACCACCGCAGCCGGAAACATCCAAAGAGACGAGGCCAAGCATGGAGGAGCCGGTTGTTAAGAAGGAAAGTGGACCTGCCAAAAAGAGGGCGTCTGCTGCAACCCCCAAAACCCCGAAAACAAAGAAGCCTAGGAAAAACCCTGTACCCAAGGAAAATGGTAACGGTAGTCCTTCCGTTCAACGTGCAAAGACAGCGAAGAAGAATGTTGAAGTTATTATCAACGGGATTGATATGGATATTACTGGCATACCAATTCCTGTTTGCTCTTGCACTGGTACTCCCCAGCAGTGTTATAGATGGGGGTGTGGGGGGTGGCAGTCGGCATGCTGCACCACTACTATATCAATGTATCCATTGCCGATGAGCCAAAAGAGGCGTGGGGCTAGAATTGCTGGCCGGAAGATGAGCCAGGGTGCATTTAAGAAGGTTTTGGAAAAACTTGCTGCTGAGGGATATAACTTTGCTAACCCCATTGACCTGAGGACTTATTGGGCAAAACATGGCACCAACAAGTTCGTGATTATCAGGTAGAGTCAGCATCGGCATCAGCAGCATCGTTTATGGCCTCCTCCTCCTCCTCCTCCTCCTCCTCCTTGGCATCTGGTCCGTTTTCCATGTATATATTCCGTGGCCTCTTGCAGTTGTTTCCTTGGGACTACATGTTTGAATCCTTGACTATGATGTTGCTCACAAGCACATTAATTAATTCTCCCTTCGTTTACTTGATAGGCTAGCAACATTTTTCTGGCCTTCTTGAGGATAGGATAATGGATTATTTCTTTTATTCTACTGAATGAATGAATGATTTTTCAGATTTATTGTATCTTTACTTTCCTCTACTATTAATTAGCTTTATCATCTGTATTTTTTAATTCCCACGTTTACTCATTTTGACTGCAGAGAAAATAATAGTGGTTTTTATATTTTGGAAAGAAAAAATTCTTAGCCGGTATCCTGATAAGCTCAGAAGAGAACATACATCCTATTTCTCTACCATTTAGGGTATTAACTGCAGAGAACATACTTTCAGATTTTTATTTTTATTTTTATTTTTGGAAGAATAAATTAATTCTTGGATTTTTGACAGTGGCTATTTGCAATATATGTTCCGTGCCCGGGCATACTTGGATTTCAGACTTAAGATAGCTGAACTGAAACTTGGCCTTTCTATTTCTCAAACTGATGGATTTCATGAAAAAAATGATATTATTGAAAAATGAAAAAGATATTTATGATAAAGTATAACCTATTTCAAACTTAGAAGTGAAAAAATAAATATCAAGTATAGCCTATTTGAACATTTAGCATAGATTTGAATTCAAAAATAGGAACTCCCGAGGGATTCATTCTCTTCTCCTATGCTATATATCTACATGGTCGTACTGGGGTTTGATGCTTCGATGTACGATTATGACTTATCGCTGTGGCCTACAACTAGAGGAGTTCACCATTATTTCGTGGATATATTTGCTGACAAAAGTTTATGAAATAGTGTGATTGTGATTTCAGCTGCATCGAAGATGATATATTTTTAAACAGATTATTTAAGATAAGGATATTTTTTTGAACAGATTATTGAAGTTGGATGAGACAGTTAAAAAAAAAAATAGTCCAAATTCGATGGGACAGAAGAGTTGATATGTAGTTTTTTGAAGAAATTGAAGATAAGGTTGGAAATTATTTTCGGAAAATGCTGTCTGTAGTCACTTCAAGCCAACTATATTTCACTCTAGAAATGATGAAATTAACCCCTTTTATGCATATGAACCGCGGGAGACAATTTTCTGAGGTGCTTCTTTAACAGTATTTGCAGTAATCTTATGCTGCTATAGTTATATAAAATAAACAAAAAAATGCATTGTTGGCTAACGGGGGCACGAGCACGAGTCGAGGCGACGCGCAAGCACAAGCACGAACGTACGTTGGGCGAGCGCTTCCAACCTACATAGATTATTGTTTTCAACTGCATGTATTTTTGTGTTCATTTGAATGCATACTAAATACATGGTTTGTTTTTCGTAATCACGTAACAAATCAAATTATTAATCTATCCTTACTGTAGCGAAATCAAGCTTAAAATCCAAAAATCTTCACCATAGGATCTATGAAATAAGTGGATGAGATTGAGTACTATATACTACTTCAGACTATGATACTATTTGATCTATCTCTCTCTCTCTCTCTCTCTCTATATATATATATATATATATATATATATATTGCTATAGATAGAGTAGAAGAATAAAATAGTACTCCCTCCGTCCCCAAAATTCCTTCCTGGAATCTTGGGTGCGGGTTTTAATGAAAGTTGTTTAGTGTATTGTGAGTGGAATAAGGGTCTCACATTAATGTAATATTAAATTAGTTAGTGGTGGGGCATAAATGGTAAAATGTGTAAATAAATAGGTTGTTGAGGGTAAAAAAGAGAAATAGTGGTGGGCCATGGGTGAAAAAAAGTGTAAATAAAGAATATTATTGAGGGTAAAGTTGGAAAGATAGTTTTCATAAATAGATAAGAAGAAAATTGGGAGACGTCCCAAAAAAGAAAACTATGAATGAATTTTGGGGACGGAGAGAGTATAAAGTAGAGATTCACTTTGAGTGAATCACGTTACAGCAATAACTAGGAGGAATTATTGTGCTAATTATGGTTATTAATCAACGTTGAATAAGGGAACGCTTTTCCTTAATTCATTAAATTGATTTCTTCATATGAGTGAATAACATCTCTCACTCTTATTCTCTAATTATCGTTCTCTTTGATTTTTCAATAACAAAAAAAAGGTGTTTGGTTTTACTAGCGAAAAACCGTCCACTTGATTCTCTCTACAAGGTGAGGACTTGATATAGAGGAGATATTTGGATCCTACAAGTTTTGGAAGACGAGCAATCAATTGCTCCTAAGCCCTTCATCAAATGGAGTATGAAAATATATGCAATGATTTGATTGTTCTTGTCTTACATCATGTTAACATGAAGTAGTTAAATATCGTGTAGGGAAATCTTATTTCTGGGATATGAGATCAATGTCAGACTCCAACTTTAATCTTCCGGAATGTATCCAGATGTCTATTCTCCAATACTGGGTGAGAGCAATCTATGAAGAACACTGTAAAATTCGCCTCCTTATTTGATTTATGAGATTTTCGAAAATCTCAACAAATGAATAAGAATCTTTTTTTTCTCTCACCTCGTATTTATAATGCATTCCTAGAAGCCTGTTTAAATAGGATTCATGCATATCTAATAAATACAATAATATCTTTACAAATAAATCATATCTAGAATAATTATCTCTTTATATCAAATAATATAAGATAATATCTCTTGATATCTAATAATATATCTTTATATATAATAATATCAGATAATATCTATCTAGATACTGGAGATGTATTAAAATAATACATTAATCCGAACAGAGTCCCAGTGGGACTCTACAGGGTTGGATGAAAATATCAATATCTCCATGCCTTGATGAGCCAGCCCAGTATCAAAAATGCAAGGAATAAAATGGGCCTAAAATGAATTAATTATCTTATGCTCAACTCAGAATATAAATTAATTCATCAACATTTATTTATTCCACTAGAGAATAAATGCTGACTTGACCCTTTATTACCGAAGTTGAGTCGGGCTTGCACTTAGACTTACGAATCCTCGTATTTAAGATATCTCACGTCCATTAATTATTTATAGCATTCTAACTGCTTAAAAGTAGTACCACTCAACCTTATTATTGTACTTGAGCTAACTCAACCTGCATTGTTTATTACAATAAACCTTTTGAGCTCCTTAAGGAGATGTCATCATCCTAAACGGATACGGTAACTCGATACAGGTAACTAGCATGACATACCAGCACTACCACCACCCAAGATGCGGAGAATCTTGGGTTATCTTATGTAACCCTCACCCATAACAAGTCAAAGTGATGGTCAATAACTCATACTCACCTAAAACTTTATCGAGGTTTAGATTAACGTAAAGTCACCGAAATCTAGGTTCTTCACGATGGTCAGATAGAAGAACTCATCTCATTGTGATCCATCAATACATCAAGACATACCAACATAGACAAACAACCAAGTCAAGTCACTTCTTATCTTTACTGTAGCCTATACCGACAACTCGTCCTCAAGTTGTCTCAGCTGTGATCCTTTTTATATCTTAATAAGCTTAACAGATCATACAGACTTATGTGATCTTCTACACTCTGTATGATCTAACTTTTGTATGAGATAATGGGATAAACATATTCAATCAAGTAAACAATTCAGATATGAGATTGTAATAGTGGTACCGGGAAACATTGTATACAAGCTCAACCATTCTGCTTTCAGTATACAAATCCAACAATCTCTCACTTATACTAAAACAAACTTTTAGTATATAATTTGTCTCTCTACTAGATATTACAAACAACACCATCACTTTGCTTCTCCCACTTCTACAAAACTTTCATTTCTAAGTGGGGCCCATCTTGCACAGTCCAAGTCATCGAACATATTCGTCGTAGACTTTTTGAAGCAGACTCTTTGGGAATGGGTCAGCTAGGTTGTCCACAGTACCAATCTTCTCTATAAGCACGTCACCTCATCATACGATTCTCATATGATACAATACATTCTCTCTATGGGTTTTCTCGTCTTGTGGGCCCGTGGTTCCTTCAAGTTTGCTAATGCACCAGAGTTATCACTGAACACTATGATATTCTTGGGCAAACGAGGAACCACATCTAGATCTATGAGGTAATTCTTGAACCATACCGTCTCCTTAGCAACCTCTGATGCGACTTCATATTTGGCTTCCATGGTGGAGTCTACAATGCATCGCTGCTTTGCACTCATCCAAGATACGGCTCCACCTCCCAAGGTAAACACATAGCCTGAGATAGACTTCTTCTTATCACGGTCATCTTGGAAATCTGAGTCTGAATAACCCAAAGGCATTAGACTATATGACTGGTAAACTAGCCTATAATCTCGAGTCCTTTTCAAGTATTTGAGTATATGATTTACCGCAATCCAATGAAGTTGTCTAGGGTTAGACTGATATCTTGCTACTATACCTACCCCAGAACAGATATCGGGCCTCTACACAACATTGCATACATGAGACTTCCTATGGCGGAAGCTTAGGAAACATATCTCATTTCCTCTATCTCATTTTTAGTCATCGGCGACTGCTCCTTAGATTAAGGAACACCATGTCTGAAGGGTAGCAATCATTTCTTGGTGGTTTGCATGCTAAAATGAGTAATTATAGTATAAATGTAAGACGCCTGAGATAAGTTCAATATTTTCCTCTTGCAATCTCAGTAAACCTTGATCCCAAGAATATACGTTGCATCTCCTAAGTCTTTCATCTGAAACTAATCGGATAACCAACTCTTTACGTTTGATAACAACTTCACATTGTTGCCAAGTAGAAGGATATCATCTACGTAAAGTTTAAGAAATACCACGTCACCGTTGACATATAAGCGATACACGCAACTCTCGCTAGGCAACTGGGTAAAACCATAGGTTTTTACCACCTCGTAAAAGCGTAAGTTTCATGATCGGTAAGCTTGCTTAGGTCCATAAATGAACTTCTTAAGCTTCCACACTAGATGCTCCTCACCTTTCTTCACATAACCTTTGGGTTGCTGCATATAGATGTCTCGACCTTCCTCAAGGTAACCGTTTAAAAAACCGGTTTTCTAAGCGATCTCGACCTTCCTCAAGGTAACCGGTCTTGACATCTAAGCGATACATGCAACTCTCACTAGGCAACTGGGTAAAACCATAGGTTTTTACCACCTCGTAAAAGCGTAAGTTTCATGATCGGTAAGCTTGCTTAGGTCCATAAATGAACTTCTTAAGCTTCCACACTAGATGCTCCTCACATTTCTTCACATAACCTTTGGGTTGCTGCATATAGATGTCTCGACCTTCCTCAAGGTAATCATTTAAAAAACCGGTTTTCATATCCATTTGCCAAACCTCTAGGTTTAAGTGAGTTGCTATGGCCAGAAGAATTCTGATGGACTTGAGCATTGCTACAGGCAAAAATGTATCATCATAATCGATCCCCTCAATCTAAGTGTACCCTTTCGCCACAAGCCTGGCTTTAAAAGTCGAAACATCTCCATCAGAATCTCTATTCCTCTTGCATACCTACTTACTACCTATATCTTCCTTGCCATCTGGTAGAGATGTTTTCTCATATACATCCAGAGCTGTTATGGACTCAATTTCTAAGTCCATAGCGGTGTGCCATGCTCCTGTATTTATGTCTTGTATCACCTCGTTGTATGTCCATGGATCGACTAGCTTGTTCGCCTAATGGGGTTAAATCCGAAGATTCAGCCCACAAACATAAATCGATCAGGTTGTCACACAACCCTCCCACTACGATGAGGCGCTACTAACACAATGGCAACGGTTGGTGCAGTAATTTGTGGTTCTCTTTCTTACACAACTTGATGGGTAGGTGCCACTTGTACAGCCGGTATCCTTAGTGAAACTCGACCCACTTCAATCTCTTGAAGTATCTGGTGTTGATCCCTCCCACTAGACTCGACATCTTGTACCTTTGACAGAATCGATGGTGGAATACGATCATCTTTCAATTCTTGAAAAATGATTCCAACTTTGGATTTGTGGTTTTTCATGTAGCCCTCTTCCAAGAATCGGGCGTTGGTGCTAATAACGGCCTTCTGATCCTTAGGACTATAGGAATAACCATCTTTCGTTCCTCTAGGATATCTTACAAATAGCTTTGCATCAGATCTAGCCTCCAACTTGTTAGCCTTCTTGTTCAGCACATGTGTTGACTGTCTCATATCCTTATATGGCTTAACCTAGACTTACGCCCAAACCATAACTCGAAAATGGTCTTATCGACTGACTTGGACGGTACTAGATTGAGAAAATATGCTGCTATTTCTAAGGCATACACCTAGAACGAAATAGGTAGAGTTGCATAACTCATCGTTGATCTAACCATTTCTAAGATAGTCCTATTTCTTCGCTCGACACCTTTGTTTCTTGTGGTGTGCCCGGTTTAGTGAGTTGAGATGTAATCCCACACTGCACCAGATAGTCCATAAACTTGTTACTGAGGTATTCTCCACCGCGATCAGACCATAGTGACTTGATACTCTTACCTAGCTTCGTTTCCACTTCCGCCTAAAATTCTTTGAATTTCTCAAAGCATTCAGACTTGCGGTGAAACAGGTATATGTATCCGTACCTTGAGTAATCGTTAATGAAAGTGATAAAATACTCGTACCCTCCACGAGCTTGTGTAGACATCAATCTACATAGGTCATAATGGACTAACTCCAACATCTCTTTGGCTCTATACCCCTTTGCTTTGAAGGATCTGATCGATTTCTTTTCCTTTATACAAGATTCGAAGACTGGGAATGTAGTAACCATAAATTCACTCAACGCTCCATTCTTAGACAGTCTTTGGATCTTATTTAAATTGATGTGAACTAATCTAAGATGCCAAAGATACTTGGTGTCATCTTGCGAAGAAAACTTCATCTTCTTATGATTTGATGTAGTAGATACAACATAATTATAGATATTATGCTTAGAAGAAAATAGTATAAAGAGAATTATATAATGTGCCATCACAGATAAACTTGTCATTTCGCATGATAGAAACACCACTATAAAAAACAACAGAATATCCATGAGTAAAAAGTTTTGAAACTGAAACAAGGTTTCGCCGAAACTCCGGTACATATAAAACATCTCTCAAAACTAAAACTGTCCTATCAAAGCATAAAGAAACATCTCTGACTGTAACGACCCATGGAGATCGTTATCTCGCCATCACTCAGTTGCCTTGTCCGTATGAACCCCTACAAGGTGTAACAAACATGATTAGTCGTACCCGTATCTACTATCCACGAATGAATAGAACAAGTCGGTTAACATGTTTCCGTTACTAGAGCCAATGACGTACCTTGAGCCTTGAGCATAGGGCACTTAGCCTTCCAATGCCCAGTCTTACCGCACTTGAAGCACTTGCCCTTCTTCTTTAGCTTTTTCAAACCGTTGGTAGAGTCCTTTGTATTACTCTCACTATTTCCTTTAGTCTTAGCATCTCTTGAATTCCACTTTACCTTTTCATCATTTGATGATGCAGTGGTATTCCTTGAGGTGCTTACTAAAGACTGTGCACCTTTGCCCATCTTATCTTCCTCCGTTATTAGATCCTTTTGCAATGAATATATAGTATGACTCTTTTCATATAGGATCATGCTATAACGAAAGTCATCAAAAGAATTGGGTAAATTATTGAGGACTATATCGATCTTGACTTCGTTATCAGTATATCCTCCAACCAATTCGAGCTCTCCAAAAAGATTGATAATTTGCTCTACATGGTCATGCACTGAATTCTTTCCATCATTAAACTTGACATGATCAATTTTGTCAAGTTATAACTAGCAATTCTGTCAGATTTCCCATACAATTTCATGAGATTTAGCCAGATGATGGTTGTATCCTCTATCTCTTGATGCTAGAGTTGCAAGGACTCGCACGTGGTAACAAAAGAATGCATTTTGCCATTCTATTTTATTTGTTCCATTTCTCGTGCTCCTTGTGCTTCTCATCGGTAGATGAATCGTCTAGGGACGCTGGACAAGGTGTAGTGAGTACAAATAAATTTTATTCGACGGTAAGAAAAATCTCACTGTTTCATTTCCACTCGATAGAATTCGAACCAAATAAGGGGTTTGGTGCGAGCATATTGATAATCGGAGAAAGAGACATATCTGAAAAGTAATGTAAACACAAAAGCATACGGTCGCACATAATTCGTAACAATAATATTGTAACATTTTGATATAATAATATTGGTTACAACCTCCAATCGCCCAAGGAATCCCATATGCAAGTCACGTGTGTGGACGTTTACACATGAACCCCTCAACCAAACTAAAATAAACCTTTTAGTCGTTTAATTTCAATCAATGTCAATTTATTCTTATGACAAATGAAATTAATAATTGGACCATGACTAGACCACATCACTATCGCAAGAAGGGACTTCGCGGAAAGTTGTACTTGATGGTCTAAGCAGTGACCACAATTTTGACAGCAGAAATCAAATTCTTAGAATTAGCATACTCACTCAGACCATACCGCTTCCAATTCAATTTCGTTTGTCATCTCATATTAAATCTATCTTTAGAGAACTTATGAAAATTGCACATGCAAGCCACGCGTGACGTTTACACTTGAAACACCCACTTCTCAATAGATTAAAATATTTTATTTAGAAATCTCATCTAACAAACTTGTGATAAAAAGTGCAAGCAAGTCACGCGTGTGGACGTTTACTCATAGTGTGTATAGAGATCACAATGTGGAGATCTTGAAGTTTTTAATTTAAGAATTAATATGTCGGATTTCTTGCTTAGTCTTTTGTTTCAAAAGGTTTGTCTATGTAGATCACGTAGTTCTAACATGCTTTCTCTAGAACTCAACATGTAAAACATGCGCGCATAATTCTAAAACATGCTTCAAAACACGATAAACCTAGCATGTTTGCTAAACACAGTCAATCAAGAAAACATATATCCATGTTTATCGACGTAATTAAACATACATTGCATGTTATTGCATGATTTAAACATCCACGACATGCTATGAATGATAAAAATAAATTAAAATTCGTTCATCGCGGCCTCTTCGTGGATTTTGTACTTCACTGCCTAATTTATTACATAAATTTACAAAGTACATGTCTCCAATTTTTCTTAAAATGGGCCTCGTGTGCAGAGCAAGGACCGAACTCATCATAACTAGATTGGGCCGAAAAATTGAAATCGGGCCAGAACAATGATTTCGGCCATATCGGGTCAGAAAAACTGGAACCAGGTCAGGTCAAAATGGGTCGGGTCGGGTCAGCCTGGGTGGGCTGGGCCTGCGCGCTAGGGCACAGTCAGTGCCCGCCCAACCACCCATGCCGTCCCTTCTGTCCATTGCGCCTGTGCGTGCGTGGGTCGTGGGCTGAAGCTGCACGGTGCACGCACCCAGTGCATGCCCACGCACCTCATCATCTAGCGACGCCCGCACCACCCACCCCTATTGCCCGTAGCCTATCGAGAGCTGAGCGTTGTGCATCAACACGCAATATATGCCCCGTCGCTGGGCCTGTCCGAGCATCGTGCGTCGAACATGCGCATGCGTGCGTGCTGTTGCTGCGCTTTATCATCCCAATCGATTGCTAGCACGTCCACGCGCTCTCACGTCGGGTCTACCAGCAAGATCAGGCGTAATGTGCACCCGGTCTTGCCGGAGTCGTCTACATTGCTTCTACCGCCGTGCCGGGGGCCTTTATGCATTCACCTTACGTGCGGACGTTTGTCTTGGCGCGGGTCGTGTGGCGCCTCGTCGTCCAATCACGTGATGTTGCCCACGCACTTCCCGTTGCGTCATGCGATGGGACTTTGTCATCTCATCTCGTTCTTCGTATTCTTTATCTTCGTTCTTCATTTTTACAGATTTAATTTACAAAAAATAAATTCTAATCTAACCACGATTTTCTTGTGGTGAAAAACGATTCTAAAGAAAAATAAACAAACGATCCACGATGAACGACATATCTACAATTAATTATAGTCCATGTAATAATCAAACATGAATTAATCAAACAGAGCCAAGATACTGATCCCAAGCTCTGATACCAATTGTAGGAAAATCTTATTTTACCTTCTTCTCGGGGAACTATCTTGGATGTTTAATTCACCATACATTGATTATATACCTAGCATGCATCTATATAATTAATTGCAACACGTAGGTGTATACTCGTTTTCACTTGCGAATTTCGGGGATATGAGATCAATGGTAGACTCCAGTTTTGATCTTCTAGACTGTATCCCGGATACCTATTCTCCAATACTGAGTGAGAGCAATCTATGGAGAACACTACAAACCTTCTTCTTTGATCTATGAGATTTTCGAAAATCTCAACAAATGAATAAGAATCTTTTTTCTGATATTCTCTCACCTTTTATTTATAATGCATTCCTAGAATCATGTTTAGATAAGATCCATGCATATCTAATAAATACAATAATATCTTTACAGATAAATCATATATAGAATAATTATCTCTTTATATCTAATAATATCAGATAATATCTCTTGATATATAATGATATCAGATAATATCTCTTGATATCTAATAATATCAGATAATATATAGATACCGGAGATGTATTGAAAACAATACATTAATCATAACAGAGTCCCAATGTGTAATACCCCGCGTTGATAAATACATTATATCGAATTATTAACTTTTAACGACTTCCATGGAATCGTGTTTTATTATATCGAATAATTGATTTACCGTGTAATCGACGAACAAGAATCGATATCGAATTAAAAACATTTACCAAAGTCGAGAATTAATACAGAAACCTGTCGAGCCAGATAAATTATATCGCAGTATATGTCGCATCGCACCTTTCCAGAATTTATATCAACGTTTTTAACTTTTCAGCAACTTTTTATAAACCCTTGCAATCAATCTATTCCAAATTTTCCATCAATCCACATTATGGAGACCCTTACCATCAAGGTAAGATTAACCATATTCGTACCCTATTGCCTAAGTTACTAGCTTGTACTTGAAGAATGGTAATAGCAATTAAAACTACACATTACTCCAAAGATCATTCGACACTTACACTCCAACAAGAAGAAATGATATTCCTCAAGCATTCAAGAAGCATTGATTGCAATCCACCAAGGAGATTCAAGCAAGATAAATACACACAAAGCTGACCACAATATCACAGGTGTTTAGTATAAATTTGTGCTTATTTTTGGTATTGTTTTACATGTCGTTTTCAGTGGTTTTTCCTATTTATGCCGTTGGTTTAATTAATATTTATTGACTCGGACTTACTTCGTTTGTTTCGATGTTTTGTAGAAAAATGGCATAAAATAGGGTGAATTGGATCTGCCAAGAATCAAGTTTATTGAAGAGCATCGTGATAGGAGTTCATAGGTGTAAATGGATCGTAATTCGGAGATCGGACGTGAGAGAACGGAGTGAAACGTCAAAGTCACGCACGAGCACCCGAGCGCCCCCGCGCCAATGCCTCGCCTCGCCCGTCGCCGTGCGCCCAACCTCGCTCCCGATGCGCCTCGCCCGGCCTCGGCCACCTGGCCCGCTGCGCCCGGCGCCCGTTCCATGCGCCCGTCCGGCCTGGAGCCGGCCTCGCCAGACATCCGCGCGCCTCGCGCAATGCCGACTCAAGACGTGTTCGGCCGCCCAGCGCCAGCGTAGCGTTCGCCATCCGTGGCGGGCCCTGCGCTCGTCCGCTGTCCCGCCACGCGGCCGCCGCGCCTGCGCGCAATCGTCGCGATGTTTCCTAGCGTGCATGTACCCGTCCGGCTGCAAGGCCCCAGGCCGGCGTTCGACGTCCTTCCAGAATTGTGCTGCGTCCGATGCTGGTTTCTCAACCGACGCTCGTACCTCGTCCAAAATCTTGCCGCGTTCGGCGCTGTGCTCCGTCCGGCGCTGGGATCTTGTGCTGTTCAATCCAGAAACTCCTCGCGTCCGGCGCTGGGTGTGGAAATCTGCTGCTATAAATACTGATTTACACGCGAAAACCCTAGACATTCATATTCTCCACTCACGCACGCATTCTTCTTTTCTCTTCCTTTTTCTTTCTTTTCCTTTCCCTTTCCATTTAATTATTTTGTTCTTGGATTAACAATTGGGAGTGAACGATTCCGGATTTTGGAAGACGAATTTGTCTATGAATGGTTGTAAGTTTTTCTCATTCATTTACGTCTATGTAATTGCGATGGGGATGATTTCTGCTATGAGATGAATTATTGTTTTATAGAGTAATACATGTTAGGTTGTTCTTATCTTGAATCGTGATTGTTGGGTTGATGATTTGCAATTTTCTCACCCGTATAAATTGTTTATTTTATGATCTTCATGCATGGTGTTTGAAAGAATAGTGTAGGTTGATTGTATGCTTATATTTGATTATGAAGATATGCGAGAGCAGATTTATATTAAATATAAGTTTGACAATGAAAGTGATCGAGAGATTGGTTTGTTGTTGAATAAATAATATATGTGGGTAGGGTGTTGCTATCGTGTGCTTTGTAGTAAATTATCCTTCGTAGTTGATGGTGGGTTGATTGAGAGATCCCCTGTCATTAAGTTCGAGTCTAACGTTGACGTAATCGAGAGATTAGTTAGTGTTGACCGTTTGGTGAGAGGCGTGGGTGTTTTATGCATTGTGTACCAGTCCTTGATTCATTAATAGCGAGGATAGATTCGAACCCTAGAACACCGTCTCCAATTCCGTGTATCTGTCAATTCCTATTGTTATCCAAGTGCATCCGTTTTCCCTGCTTTATTTTATTTCTTGATTTCGTCCGTTTCGTGACAGATCCCTTATATGTTGGGACGTTAGTATTTCTTTTCTGTTTTCGTGTTTGATATAGAACCGTAGCCTGTTAAGCCTTCCTCAAGAGATTCGACTTGGGTCGATCTTACCATTCTATAAGGACCTCGTACTATTGCGGCGGACTGAAAAGAAAAATTTGGTCAAGAACAAATTTTGGCACCGTTGTCGGGGACGGTTTTAGGCTTTTGGTTTTGTGTCATTTTGTTTTTCGTGTTTCTTCCCCTGTGCTTCTTCTTTTTATTTCTTTCTTTTTCTTTTTCTTTGTTACTATTTTCTCCAACAGGTGCGTGTGATCTTGTTTTTGTAGTTGGTGTCTGTTAATGAAGGGTTATCAGCGATATGAATATGGTCAGACTGGCCTGGAGGAGGAAAGCACGTCATATTGAGTAAATTCTCCTTACAAAGAAGGAGCCCAATTCGACTATTTTGAGGGATACCCGTCAGTTTGTGAGCATCAAGCCTATGATCCCTCTTGGAGGCATCCTCGAGTTCTTCATATAGTCTTGTAGGGGACATATGTCTAGCCCTGTGCTTTGACCTTCCGGATTGTATCCGGTTGCCCAATCTCCAACGTCGAGTGAGGACGATCTATGCGAATGCTTGGAAAATCACCCAATACTCACAATGCTCTCGAAAATTCTCTCAATCACTATGAGATTATCGAAAATTTGTGTGGGATTAAAGAGCATTAACCTAGACTTTATCTCTTACCTTATATTTATAATGCATTACCATAATCCCACAAGGAAAGGATTTATGCATATCCCATAAATATAATAATATCCTTATAGGATAAAGAGAATAAAATCTTGCCATAGAGAAGCACATAGGGCCGATTTTCTTGTGCTAAAGGGCACGGACGGGCCAGCCCGAGGATCAAATCACAAGGAATAAAGATGTGCCTCAAATAAATTAATTATCTTATGTTCAGCCCGAACATAAATTAATTTATAAACATTTATTCATGCCACTAGAGAATAAATCTTGACTTACCCTTTATTACAGAAGTTGAGTCGGGCTTGCTTAGACATTACGAATCCCGTATTTAAGATATCAGACGTCCATTAATTATTTATAGCAACTCAATCGCTTAAAATAATTAATATCTTCATTCCTTAAGTAGTACCACTCAACCTTATTATTGTACTTGAGCTAACTCAACTGCGGGGTTTAGTACAATAAACCTTTGAGATCCTTATGAACGTTATCATCCTACGGTGACTCGTCTGGATAACTAGCATGACATACAAGCACCGCCACCACCCAAGATGCGAAGAATATTGGTTTGAGAACATATAACCTCACCCATAACAAGTCAAAGTGATGGTCAACAACTCATACTCATCTAATACCTTATCGAGGTTTAGATCGCGTAAATCACCGAGATCTTTGTTCTTCACTACGGTCAGGATAGAAGAACACATCTCACCGTGATCCTTGATACGTCGAGCGTACCGGCAGACAGACAAGCAACCAAGTCAAGTCACTCTTATCTATACACAGCCTTTATACCGACAACTCGTCCTCAAGTTGTCTCACCGTGAAACTTTTTATATCTCATTAAGCAACCAATCATACGGACTTACGTGATCTTCTATAGGCTGTATGATCTAACTTATATATGAGATAAAGGGACATGATATATGCGATCAAGTATTCAATTCAGATAGGAGATGGTAATAGTGCTGAGAAACATTGTATACAAGCTCAACCAAAGCGCTTTCGGTATACAAATCCAACAATCTCCCACTTATACTAAAGCAAACTTTTAGTATACAATGTGTCTCTACTAGCTATTACAAACAACCATCACTTTGCTTCTCCCACTTATACAAAAGTTTCCTTTCTAAGTGGGTGCCATCACACAATCAAGTCCTCTAACGTGTCCATCGTAGACTTTTGCGGCGAGGCTCTTCGTGAATGGATCCGCTAGATTTTCCGCTGTATCAATCTTTTCAATCGACCGTCACCTCGTCTAACGATTTCTCGTATGACATGGTACTTCTCTCGTATGTGTTTGGTCGCCTTGTGGGTCCGTGGTTCCTTCGAGTTTGCCGCTCGCACCGAGTTATCACGAGAAACTATGATACTCTTGGGCAAACCAGTACCACACCTTGATCCACGAGGTAGTTCTTGAACCATACGACCTCGCTAGAAGCCTCCGAAGTGGCTACATATTCGCTTCCATGGTAGAGTCCATAATGCATCGTTGCTTTGCACTCCGCCAGATCGGCTCCACCTCCCAAGGTAAACACATAGCCCGAGGTAGACTTTTCTCATCACGGTCGACTTGGAAATCCAGTCATATAACCCAGACATTAGACTAGCGCATGGTAAACTAGCCTATAATCTCGAGTCCTTTCGGATACTTGAGTATATGCTTTCTGCGGTCAATGAGCTTGTCGAGGTTAGGCGATATCTAGCTACTATGCCTGCCGCATAGCGGATATCGGGCCTCGTGCATAGCATTGCGTACATGAGACTTCCTACGGCGAAGCGTGCAGGAACTTGTCTCATTCCTCTATCTCCTTTGCGATCATAGGTATTGCGTCTTAGATAAAAGAACACCATGTCTAAAAGGTAGCAATCCTTTCTTGGCGGTCGACGCATACTAAAGCGAGTAATCACAAGTATCAATGTAAGGCGCTGAGATAAGCTCAACATTTTCTTCTTGCGATCTCGGTAAACCTTGATCCCAAGAATGTACGCTGCATCTCCTAAGTCTTTCATTTGAAAGCGATCGGATAGCCAACTCTTTATGTGCGATAACGACTTGCGTTGTTGCCAACTAGAAGGATGTCATCTACATAAAGTGCAAGAAATACCACATCACCGTTGACATCTAACCGATACACAACTCTCGCTGAGCAGCGGGTAAATCCATAGGACTTGACCACCTCGTCAAAGCGTAAGTTCCATGACCGGAGGTTCGCTTAAGTCCATAAATGGACTTAAGCTTCCATACTAGATGCTCTTCACCCTTCACCACATAACCTTCGGGTTTTGCATATAGATGTCTCTACCTTCCTCAAGGTAACCGTTAGAAAAGCGGTTTAACATCCATTTGCCAAACCTCTAGGTTCAGTGTTTGCTATGGCGTAAGAATTACGATGGACTTGAGCATTGCTGACGGTAAAAGGTCTCATCGATAACGATGCCCTCAATGAGAGTACCCTTCGCCACAAGCGACTTTAAAAGCGAAATCTCTCCATGGAATCTCTCTTCCTCAGATATCCACTTACTACCTATGGTTTCCTTGCCATCCGGTAGAGGTGTCTTTCATATACATCCATAGCCGTTATGGACTCCGTTTCTAAGTCCGTAGCGGTGTGCCATGATCTTGCATCAATATCTTGTATCGCCTCCAGTATGTCCATAGGTCGATTATTGCTGTTCGTTTCACGGGACTAAATCCAAGATTCACCCACGAACATAAATCGCTCGGGTTGACGAACAACCTCCCACTACGACGAGGCGCTACAGCCTGATAGCAACGGTGGGTTTAGTAACTTGTGGTTCTCTAACTTGCACAACTTGTCGTGTAGGTACCACTTGTGCTGGTCGGTATCTCAAAGGAACTCGACCCACTTCAATTTCTTGAAGTATCGGTGTCGATCCTCCCACTAGACTCGACATCTCGCACTTTCGCCTGTCGGTGGTGGAATACGATCATCTTCTAATTCTTGAAGAATGATTTTAACTTTGGATTTATGATTTTCATGTAGTCCTCTTCTAAGAATCGAGCATTAGTGCTAATAATAATAACCGATCCTTGGGACTATAGAATAAACCACCTTCGTTCCTCTAGGATAGTGATAAATGCCTTGCGTCGGATCTAGCCTCCAACTTGTCGCCTTCTTGTTCAAAGACGTGGCCGGATCGCCCATAT
Organism: Salvia rosmarinus; assembly: GCA_036937905.1. Taxonomy (NCBI): domain Eukaryota; kingdom Viridiplantae; phylum Streptophyta; class Magnoliopsida; order Lamiales; family Lamiaceae; genus Salvia; species Salvia rosmarinus. Next base: position 31,597,776 of record CM072822.1, on the reverse strand, counting down.
CCTTATGTGGCTTAAACCAGGCTTCATGCCAAACCACAACTCGAGGGGTCTTTTCGACCGACTTGGATGGTACTAGATTTAGCAAGTATCTGTCTGTTTCTAAGGCATACCCCGAGCGAAATAGGCAATGTAGCATAACTCATCATAGATCTAACCATTTCCAAAGAGTCCTATTTCTTCGCCTCCGACACACCATTTCTTTGTGGTGTGCCCGTTGAAATCTTGTTGGGATGTAATCCCACACTTCACTAGATAGTCCATAAACTCACGTTCGAGGTATTCGCCACCGCGATCGGACCGTAGTGACTTGATACTCTTACACAGCCGTCTCCACTCCGCCTTAAACTCTTTGAATTTCTCAAAGCATTCGGACTTGCGGTGAAGCGGTATACGTATCCGTACCTTCGAGTAATCGTCAATGAAAGTGACAAAATACTGCGTACCCTCCACGAGCTTGTGTGGACATTGGTCCACACAGTCAGAATGGACTAGCTCTAACATTTCTTTGGCTCTATAACCTTCGCTTTGAAGGGTGCAGTCGACATCTTACCTTCTATACAGGATTCGCAGACTGGGAACGGAGTAACCGTGATATTACCCAACGCTCCATTCTTAGCCAGTCTTTGGATCCTATTTAGATTGATGTGACCTAATCTAAGATGCCAGAGAAAAGTAGTGTCATCTTGCGAAGAAAACTTTCTCTTTTTAGGGTTTGATGAAGATGCAACATAGTTATAGGTATTATGTTTTGCGAAATAGTATAAAGCGAATTATATAAAGTGCCGACACGGATAACCGTCATTTCTTATGATAGAAACACCACTATCAAAATAACAGAATATCCATGAGTAAATAATTTGAAACGAAACAGGTTCTACCGAAAATCCGGCACATATAAACGTCTTTCAAAACTAAAGCATTGTTCCAAACACAAAAAACATCTCCAATTGCAAGCGCCTCGACTTTCGCGCGTTGCCCATGGAGATCGTTATCTCGCCATCAAACAGCTCCCTTGTCGCGAGGAACCCGCAAGGTGTAACAAACATGATCGATTCTTGCGCGTATCTACTACCCAAGAATGGGTAGAACAAGTCGCTAAACATGTTTCCGTTACTAAAGCAAACGACGTACTTGAGCCTTGAGCATAGGGCACTTGGCCTCCAATGCCCGGTCATCGTAGACTCAAGCACTTGCCTTCTCCTTGGCTTCTTGAGCCTCCGGTGGCAACCGTTCTTGTTCCCATTACTCCCACTTGCCTTGCCTCTTCCACCTTTGGTACCCTTTTCTTTTCCATTTTGCAACGAAAATTTTGGGCCCTTAGATGTGCTAGCAAGAGCATGTGCTCCTTTTCCCATAACTCCTTCCGCAAAGCGAGATCATTAAGCAAGTGACTAAGTGTAAACTCGGTCTTGCTCATGATCGATTCACGAAAGTTCTCAAAAGACTTAGGCGGTGTATTGAGGATGATATCGACCTTGGCCGCCGTCAATACCTCCTCCCAACTGATCAAGACTATCCATGAGATGAGTCATGTGGGAGACATGTTCATGGACCGAACTTCCTTCTTCCATCTTACACGCCAAGATTTCTCTCATTGTGTGGAAGCGGATCGTCGATCCGATCGCCCAAACTTACCTCGAGACTTGACCAAATATCACGATCTACCATCGATCGATGTCTGCACCGCAAGCCTTTGGACATAGTAGTCATCATATAGCATTTAACCATATTGTTTGACTTATTCCAAAGTCTCGCCGACTCATTGCTCATTAGTCGATCGTCGAGAAGTGGCATCGGGTTTAGGAGTAGTGAGAACAAACATGTGTTCTTGATAAGAACATATTCCATGTTTCGCTTCCACTCGATAAAATTTGGACCGGATAACGGATTTTGTGCGAGCATATTGATAATCGGGTAAGAGACATATCACGAAAAGATAATGAAAACACATAAGCATACGATCGCACATAATTGTGAATAATAATATTGTAACCTTTGATAAAACAATATTAATTGAAACTCCAATCGCCCAAGGAATCCCACATGCAAGCCACGCGTGTGGACGTTTACACACGAACCCTCGACTGACTTAAATATACCTTTAGTCGCTTAATTTCAATCCATGTCAACTTAACCTTATGACAAATGAAATTAACGATTGACCTTACTAGACCACATCACTATCGCAAGAAGGGAATTCATGAAGTTGTACTTAGGTGATGTCTAAGCAATGACCATATTTTTAATACAGAAAATGAATTCTTAGAATTGGCATACTCACTAGACCATACCGCTCCAATTCAAATTCTTTTGTTATCTCATTTTATATCTATCTCTAGAGAACTTATGAAAATCGCACATGCAAGCCACGCGTGTGGACGCCGACACATGAAACTCCCACTTCTCAATAGATTTAAAATGTTTTATTTAGAAATCTCATCTAACAAACTTATGATAAACAAGGCAAGCAAGCCACGCGTGTGGACGCCACTCACGGCAAGGCCTCACTTTGTTTAGAGATCAAAAGTGGAGGTCTTCGACATTTTAATTTAAAACAAAATCAATTTGTCGGGTGTCGGCTTAGTCTTTTTATTCAAAAGGTTTGTCCATGCGAGATCACGAATCCTAGCATGCTTTTCTATAGAACTCAACATGTAAAACATGCTCGCAGTAATTCTAAAATATGCTTGATAAACGCTGATAAACCTAGCATGCTTACTATGCGCATCCAATTCACGAAAACACATAAAGGTTTGTCTACGTAATTTAAACATACATAGCATGCTATTGATAATTTAAACATCCACTTACATGCAATGAACGATAAAAATAAAATAAAAACGCTCATCGTGGCTCACTCGTGGAACCTGCACTTTCATGCCTAATCTATTACATAGAATTGCAAAGCATGTAATTAAACTCAAAAACGGGCCTCGCGCACAGGCACGGACCGGATTCGCCAAAACGGATTCGCCGGAAAAACGGATGCGGGAAAATAAACGGGTCGGGCGAACCCGGTCGGGTCGACCTGCAACAAACGGGCCGGTCGAACCGTGGGTGGGCTGCGTGCTAGCAGCACAGCCATGCGCGCCAAGACCGCGCCGTCGCCCACTCTACCGAGAAAACTCGCCGACTTGAGGTTTCCCCGCGAGTCTCGCGCCGAGGCCGCCGAGGCGCCGAGGTCTCGCGAGATTCACGCTACTCGCGCCGCCTGTCAGGCACCCCGCCGAGCACGCCTCGAGGTTTCCGCGATAGCACGCGCGCCACGGCCGAGACCGCCGCGGCGCGGCCCGCCGAGGGCGCCCACGCGTGCGCGCCTCACGCGCCGCCGCCGCCACAAGACGTGCCGAGACCTCGCTGAGGTTTCCCGAGCGTTTCGCCGAGCGCCGCCGAGGAACCCGTGGCGAAAGTCGCGCGCCTGCCGCCCGCCTCGACCATGTTGAGGTTTCCGCCGAAGGCCGACGAGGGCGAGCCGCCAAGCATGCCGCCTGCCCGATGGCCGCCGTTGTTGCCGACGCCGAAGCGCCAGACGACGCCAAAGACCGAAGGGCCGAGGCATCCGCAGCGCAGCGCCGCCCGCACCGCTGGCTCGCCGAGCGGTGCGCTGCCGCCTATCCGCCGCGCCCCTCGCCCACCTGCCCGCCGAGGACGCAAGACGCGCCGAGGGCTACCGTGCGCCCGCCCCTACGATTCTTCGTCGATCGTTTTTATGCTTTCATCTTCGTTCTTCTTTTACGTATAAGATTTACATGAAAAATCTAATCTAACCACGGATTTTCGTGGTGAAAAACAAAACCCAACAAAAACAAAACGAGCCACGATGAACGAAAGATCCACAATTAATTAAGCGCACGTAATAATCAAACGTGAATTAATCCAACAGAGCCAAGATTCGATCCCGTGCTCGATACCAATTGTAGGACGATGATGTTCAAATCAGCTCACCCCGAGGATCTATCTTCGATATTTAATTCACCATACATTGATTATAAACCCAGCATGCGCCTATATAATTAATCGCAACACGTAGGGGTTTTCACGTGTTTACCTTTCGATCCGCGAGAAATTCGATCGAACGGGATGAACGGATCAAACGGTCGAGACTCGTGCTTTGACCTTCCGGACCGTGATCCGGTTGCCCAATCTCCAACGCGTCGAGTGAGGACGATCTATGGAGAATGCTTCGAAAATCACCCAATACTCTCCACAATGCTCGAAAATTCTCTCTCAATCACTATGAGATTACGAAAATTTGTGTAGATTAAAGAGCATTAACCTAGACTTTATCTCTTACCTTATATTTATAATGCATTACCATAATCCCACAAGGAAAGGATTTATGATATCCCATAAATATAATAATATCCTTATAGGATAAAGAGAATAAAATCTTGCCATAGAGAGCACATAGGGCGCCGATTTTCTTGTGCTAAAGGGCCGGATGGGCCAAACTGAGGATCAAATGCAAGGAATAAAGATGGGCCTCAAATAAATTAATTATCTTATGTTCAAATTGAACATAAATTAATTTATAAACATTTATTCATGCCACTGAGAATAAATGCCGACTTACCCTTTATTACCGGTTGAGTCGGGCTTGCACTTAGACATTACGAATCCCGTATTTAAGATATCAGACGTCCATTAATTATTTATAGCAATCGATCGCTTAAAATAATTAATATCTTCATTTCCTTAAGTAGTACCACTCAACCTTATTATTGTACTTGAGCTAACTCAACTGCGCAGGTTTAGTACAATAAACCTTTGAGATCCTTAAGGGACGTTATCATCCTAAACGGATACGGTGACTGACATGTATAACTAGCATGACATACAAGAATCGCCACCACCCAAGATGCGGAGAATATTGGGTTAGAACATATAACCATCACCCATAACAAGTCAAAGTGATGGTCAACAACTCATACTCATCTAATACCTTATCGAGGTTTAGATCATCGTAAGTCACCGAGATCTGGTTCTTCACTACGCCGATAGAAGAACACATCTCACCGTGATCCTTCAATACGCCGAGACGCATCAAAGATAGACAAGCAACCAAGTCAAGTCACTTATCTATATCAATAGCTCTATACCGACAACTCGTCCTCAAGTTGTCTCGGTATGTGAAACTTTTATATCTCATTGCTTAACCAATCATGCACTTCGTGATCTTCTACACATCGTATGATCTAACTTATATATGAGATAAGGGGACACGATATATGCAATCAACTATTCAATTCAGATAGGAGATGGTAATAGTGGTAACAGGAAACATTGTATACAAGCTCAACCAAAACTGCTTTCAGTATACAAATCCAACAGACCTCTTCTTCCAACAACAGCCGGTGAAGCCGACATTGGAGGATTCATTGCAGGCATTCATTCAGGCGAGTCAGCCGATGAAGCCGACATTGGAGGAGTCATTGCAAGCTTTCATTCAAAGTAGTCGGCGGTGAAGCGACCGTGAAGCCGACATTAGAGGATTCATTGCGAGCATTCATTCGACGAGTCGGTGGGTGAAGCCGACATTGGAGGAGTCATTGCGGGCTTTCATTCGGTAGTCGGTAGGTGAAGCGACCGGTGAAGCCGACAATGGAGGATTCATTGCGTGCTTTCATTCAGCGAGTCACGGTGAAGCCGACATTGAAGACACACCGATGTCTTTCATACGCATTTAGTCGACAAAGGTTGAAATATTGGAAACATCTATCGGCGTTTAGAGACTCAAGTCGGTCGATTAGCGGGACGATGGAAGAATTGGTCCACAATCAAAGCGTGGAGGAGATGCCGAGACAATTAGAGCAAACTTCTTTTGTCATTGTCTATGAAGATGATGAAGTTGAGTGGAGAATCAGGGAAGTTGATAAAAGTGAAGAGTCGAGGTTTCATCAAGCCGAGACTAAATATGAACAACCCGATATCTTCCGAACCGGTTGAAGGATGAGGAGAGGACAAGCGTTGAGGTGGCATCGGTAATTTTTCAACATCCTAGTTCAACAAAGTATTGTGCTCCGTGAGTTGAGGTTATTTATTTTGCTTTGAAGAATAAGATGTTTGATTTGAACTTAATTGATTTATTATTTCTTTGCCTATCGTCATTTGTGCTTACATTGTTACTACTGATGCTCTGGTTGAGATGGTATTCCTGCAGGTGAAGGACTATGGATAGTCCATTTTTCACTGGTGGAGCTCGTGCCATTGAAACGAGCGCTACGTGGGAGGCAACCCACATTTATTTCTGTTTTGTTCTTGTTTTCTTTTGGTTTTGCTTGTGTTTGTGTTTTCGTCTTTGTTTTGGTTTTGTGTGGTGCAGGTTTCGGTGTTAATTATTCTTGAGTTTTGGGACATTGTAATCCGTGTGGTAAAGTCGTGATGCTCCAACTCTACAGCGCACACTCGTCTATTATCAGGGAAGTATCATCCTCTATGGCCATTTTGTGTTATTAATGTTTGGAGCACTAGGGACAGTGCTCGAATTAAGTGTCGGGATGATTACTCAGTTTTGTGTGCGTATCTTGTCTATTTGTATGCTCGGTGATGTGCTTCTGTGCTTATTTTGATTTCTTGGAATCAAGTATTGTATATGCGAGTAGGTTAGAATTTTGATTTGTGCAACTAAACTCTGTGATATTGGTCAAACTGATTTTAAATTTCCGAGACTTTTGGTGATATATGATTCGAGTGTAATGTGAATTGAAGAGATTGTGATTGATAGAAAATGAATAGAGGGAAATTGATGTGATTTGTCCGGCTAATTTTAGGGGTAGTGTTAACATTGTGGTTACCTATATACTTGTTTCATTCTTATATAAAAAAAATGTGAAAAAGTGTAGAAAATGAGGAGTTGAGATTGTTGAAATGGAGGATGAGATTCTTTCCCTCTTTCTTGTTTAGGTTATATTTGATCGCGTTTCGTGCATGGTTTTGTGCATTCCTCTTGTTGTTGTTTTTTTTGGTCAAAACGTACGAAATAACATAAAATGGGAGAAACATATTACAAACTGAACTCAGGCATACCCGAGGGGGATACAGCCAAGTTTTCGTAGAAACAAGGCAAGGGGATGGATAAAAGACCTAAAGGCCAAAACACATAGGCCAAAGAGCGACTCGCTCAGCCTATGAAAGCGATAAAGTAAACAAACCTCCTCAACAAACCCCTTTGACGCGCGCATAAGGCGGGCCTCATTAAAAACCCTATGACCAGTGGGGAAAAGAGTGCCCTTGTGCATTGTGATCGTGGGGCATAGGGGATTGGGAAAGTGAACACATGCAACCACATGAGGTGCACTGCTTTGGTTGGGCCTAAGCAGTCCCTCAACACACACACCCAAAAACCACTAACAGAAACACAATACAAGATATGGCATCCCAAAAGTGGATCCAAAAAGAAGACTGAGACATTCCTCAGCTCACTACAAACCCAACTCAAAATGTGAGATAACCAAATCAACAGAATACATAGAGTATAAAACAACATACATATCTTCTTTAATACTCTTCACAATGGTCTTCACATCGAAGGGGATGTCCTCGAAGTTAATCTTGTTTCGTGCATACCAAATGTGATTTACTGTAGCTGCTAACCCAATCTGCTTAGCTCGTAGGATGATAGCTGACCCCGCCTTCTTCTCCCTTTTGATGTGCTTGATAGCACTGGCAATAGTAGTCATACTCCTCGGGAGATGGAGCCATTCTTTGATATGATTCCAAACCGCCTCCGTGCCCTTACACTTAAAAAACAAATGATCGTGAGTCTCCAAATGGACATTACAAACGGAACATACCTGTGAGATATTCAAGTATCTCAGTCTGTCCACCGTCTTAAGTCTTCCCCGCATGGCAAGCCACATGGTGGTGGAGAACTTAGGCGGGATGTAGTCCTTCCAAATCGCCTTGTGCCAGTACTGCCCCTCACCCTTCTCCCGGAGGTAGTGATATGCAGCACCCGTTCCTTTGGATCCAAAAACACTCTTAAGAAGATCTACAGCTCTATCATGATCACCTCCTGCATCCTGCAAAAAACGATCTCGAAGGATAAGAATATTCTTAAGAAGGGGAGATAAACGAATGTGATTAGGATACTCCCATATGGTGGTGGTCGTCAGGTACTCTGCATGGATCCACTGGATCCACGGAGTCTTTCTTGGTATGGATGTTCCACAATGTCTTTGCTAGTAGAGCTTTGTTCCAAGTCGAGAGATCTCTTAGACCTAGACCTCCTTCATCCTTTGGTAAACAAACGGCTTTCCAAGCGACAGGACAGTGTGTCGAACCCCACAGGAACCTCCTTGCCATCGTATTGATGCGATCAATGACGGTGACTGGCAAAGGAAGAACCTGCAACCAGAAGCACTCCACTCCTTGCAGAACCGAGCGAATCAACTCCAACCGTCCTGCAAGAGATAAGTTTAGATTAGACCAACGGTGGATACAAGACGCTATCTTCTCCACTAGTCCACTATACTGAGTGACTCCTAGTTTCCTTGAAGATAGAGGGATGCCAAGATATCTTGTCGGGAGTTCTCCCAATGGGAAGCCGAACAGATCCAAGATCGCCTGCTTCTCAAATGGTCGAACTCCCGCCATAAATATCAAGGACTTATGATTATTAATTTTCAATTCTGAAGTCCTAGCAAAATCCCCAAGCGCATCTGAAAGGACCTCCATCGATGCAATGTCACCCCTGCCAAAAAGTAACAAATCATCAGCGAAGGCAAGATGTGTAAGAATGGAAGTACTATACTTAGGATGAAACTGGAAATCCAACTCCCTTGTTCGTTTCTTCAACAGTCTGGACAGGTACTCCATACAGCAAATGAACAAGGTGGGTGACATCGGGTCACCCTGCCTAAGCCCTCTCTTCCCAATGATGAATCCATGAGTCCCTCCATTAATAGCCAAAGTATATGTCGCCGAGGTGACGCACGTCATTATCCAATAAGTGAAGCATGGGTGAAAACCCAACCCATCCAATGCTCACCTGAGGAACTCCCAAGATATCGAATCATAAGCCTTCTGGAGATCAATCTTCAGCATGCATCTCGGGGTGATCTGCTTCCTCTCATAGCCTCTGAGCAGCTCCTGAGCCAAAAAGATGTTGTCAGAGATGTTCCGTCCTCTCACAAACCCAGATTACGCTGGATCAATGATCTTGCCCATCAATGACGCCATCCTCTCAGTCAGGATATTCGTTATGGTCTTGTAGACGACATTGGTGCATGCAATGGGTCTGAAATCAGCTACGGTGGGATTGTGATGCTTCTTGTGGATGAGTGTCACCACCGAGTGGTTAAACTCCCGCAACAGGACCCCCTTCTCAAAGAACTCCCTCACGGCCAAGACTACATCATGTCCAACAATATCTCAGTTCTCTTTGAAGAAGGCTGAAGGGTAGTCTTGGCTACATCCGATCCCGGTGCTTTGTCACTCGCAATGTCAAACAATGCATTCTTTATCTCCATCTGGGTCACCTCCATAACCATGTCCATCCTATCTTGCACATCAAGCCGAGGGCCCTCCTCAAACACAGTGGGATCGAATCCACTCGTGGGAACCTTTACACCGAAGAGATCGGTATAGAAGGTCTCAAAAGCCTTGATGATTTCCTCCATGTCATAAGTCGGTTCCTCTGATTCCCTACACAAAAAGGAAATGGTGTTATGCGTGTGATTTCTTTTCACCATAGAGTGAAAGAATTTAGTGCATCTGTCGGAGAGGTTGATGTGCATGTTCTTCGTTCTTTGTTTGAAGAAACTACGCTCAACCTCTTCCAGGAACTTAGTCTTCTTTCGAAGACCAAGTTCTTGTTCCAACAGATTCCCATTCATGGGGTCATTGTCCAGAGCTAATTGCACGGCGTGCAATGCAGCTCTAGAGATACTCGTCCTCTCCGTGAGATGTCTGAACTCCTTGAAATTGAACTCCTTGAAAGTGTGTTGCATCCGCTTCAACTTTGCAGCCAGGATCCACTGTGGTCGACCATTCTCCTGTTCACTCCAATTTTCTTCAAGCAGGTGTTTGAAGTCAGGATGCTTCATCCACATGTTGAAGAATTTGAACGACCGGTGGTACCGAGTCACATCTCCAAAGTGTGTGATCAGCGCACGGAGAGTGATCGGATAAGGTGCCTCTAGGCAGAAAGTTTGTCCTGCAAAAAAGATTAGCATCCAACCAAGCATTATTAATCAAGACTCTATCAATCTTAGAATATATCATCGTATTGGTCCACGTAAAGTGGCATCCCGTCGAGGGGGAATCCTCGAGTCCAACGAGAGCACAAGTATCCACGAAGTCCTTGTACTCTCGTTCAAGTGGAACTCGTCCTCCAATCCTCTCCTCCGGGTCAAGGACAGAGTTGAAGTCTCCCGCGACAATAGAAGGCTTAGAAGGTTTGATATGGATGATCATAGAATCCCACAGCTCTCGTCTATGTATAACCTGCCAAAAACCATAGACAATGGAGCATCCAAAAGTGGTGTTAGTAATAAGACAAGTGAAATTGGAATGGATCACCTGTTTTTCTCGACTGATGACCTCGACTCTAATCCTCTTTGGGTTCCAGATGATTAAGATCCTTCCCCCAAGAACCTCGTCGAAGTTGTGTACACACTCCCACTGAATGAAGTGTTTAGCCATGAAATTCTTGAGCTTCAACTTTGTGAGTTTCGTCTCAATCAATGCAATGGCATCAAGCTTATGTTGGAACACATGATCGGCAATAGCAGATTGCTTCTGAGCCTTTTGGAGGCCTCTGACATTCCAGGTCGTAAAAATCATCGACGACGTGTTCTGCGACTAACTGGGCTCCTGCCCTTCTTGGTTGGAGAGCTTTGACGACTTGTGTTCGATTTGCTCCTGGTGAGTCGGGCAGCAGGCATTTCCACTTCTTGTTTCTTTTTCTCTCTCGTTTTTCTTTTGTTTATGATCTCAGGTTGAGAATCAAGTAAACATGGTATTAAAGTGTGCGAAAGCGGATTGTTAGAGCATCCAATTGAAGAAACGAAGAACAAGGCATTGTTGAAGTTACAGCGCGAAGGGGCAGCGACCGCTGGAACCTAGCGGTCGCTGGAACCCTACTTTTGAATAATTCCCAGCGTGCAGGGGCAGCGACCGCTGGACCCTAGTGGTCGCTGACCCACTGTCTTTGAAGTTTTCCCAGCGCGAAGGGGCAGCGCTCGCTACTCCCTAGCGCCCGCTGCCCGGCTTTTGAAGGACACATTCCAGCACGTCTGGGCAGCGATCGCTACCTCCTAGCGACCGCTGCGTTGGCGGAATTTCTTTAATATAAATGCATTTTGCTCAGACGGAAGGGGCATCCTTTATCCTTTAGTTTTCATTCAGCTAGAGTTACGAGAGTTTAGTTTGGGGGAGCAAAAAAAAAAAAGTTAACATTTTATTCTTTTGAGTTAGTCTTATTTATTTTGATGTTGGATGATTTCTATGTTTTGGATCGTCGACATTGATTCTACTCCGGAAGACTATCAATTTCAGTTTTATCGTCTTTATTTATCAATCAGTGAGTTCTCGTTGTTCTTTAATTATCAATTCATTATTACTTGTTTTCTTTAATTTCTATGCTTTGGAATCCTTGAGTATTGATAATATCCATGTTCTTCCAGTTTTAATCTATCATATTACGTTAGGGTTTAAACATATTTAATTCATGCTTGCTGTTTCAGTTCTAGTTCTTGTTCATGTTTATTACATTGCTTTCGTTATTTCCGTTTAGTTAATCGGTAGTTGAAGAGTGACGTCAGCCCCAAACCGTGATTAAAGTGTTTAGTTTTTCTTTCTGTTTTTGTGTGCGATGTCGATAGAGCCCTGTTTAGTCTTCCTTGTGAATACGACTTGGGTTAGCTTATTAATCTAAAATGACCTCGTTCTATTGTGAGCAACTTAGGTGATAATAAGTTGAACAAATTTTGGCCGCTGTCGGGAAGGCTTTAGCTTTTATTTGCGTTGTGTTTTTCCGTATTATTTATTTTTCTTATTGGTTACCCTTTTTCTCCCTCAGGTGCGTTTGATCTTTTTGTTTGGTGTTGTTTATGCTAGGTCGTCGAAGTTTGAAACTAAAGTTAGCACCATTCGTCGATAATATCAACAGAAGAGACAGTGTGTTTGAGGAGAGATTTCGTGACGTTTACAATCTAGCATTATTGTTCGAAGAAAAGCTTGTGATCATGGCCGAAGCACCGAATGATGCACCTAAGATGTTGGGGGATTTTGCCAGACCAGCCTATGGGGTCACGGCATCATCTATTGTTCTCTCCCTCGCCGGGAGGAACTATGAGCTCAAGCACAATCACGTGAATATGCTGCCCATGTTCTATGGGATGCCCAATGAAGATGCCTTGTTATTTATCCGGGAGTTCGGCACCGCTGTGTAATCTATTCCGTTACTAACCATTAGTGAAGATGAATTCCTGAGGAAGTGTTTTCCTTACTCATTATAGGACAGAGCCAAGTCGTGGTATCTCTCCCTCACATCAGGATCTCTGCCCTCTTGGAAAGACGTGAGCACGACCTTCTTGCTCAAATACTATCCGAATCACAAGACACAAGAGATCAGACTTCAAATAATGCAGTTCTCACAAGAGGCAGATGAGTCCTTCCATGAAGCATTGGACCGTTCGTGGGCTCGCTTCAAAGAAGTGTCCACATCATCGATTGTGCGTAACTTTGTGGTAAATCTTTTATAATGGATTGCAGCATACTTATTAGTTCATGGTGGACACAGTTGCTGGAGGAAAGATTTCTGAGAAGACGGGGGAGCAAACGGTGGAGATTTTTGACACTCTAGCCGCTAATTAACGATAGAAGACCACCTGCTCAAAGCGAGTGGAGATCAAGGAAATTGAGCGAGCTCGAGATATGAGGAAACAAATGACCGACATGATGAGAGAACTCCGTGAGTCGAAGATGGGCAGGCCTCACTTGGTAGACAAGAGAGGAATCGTAACCGTGTCCTATCTGTGGAGATCCTTCCCACGATGAGATCGGTTGTACCAGAATGGGAGAGATGACATTTGAAGGAGATGCAGAAGTCTTTGCTGCTAGGGATACCCTCCACGACAATCGTTTGATCAGAATCCACCCCAACAACCTACGGGATAGAGACCTCAGAGCGGTGCAACTTGGAAGGGCTGTAACCAAGGACAAGGGTCGGGTTCGAATTTTCATACTCGCCGACCCCAGAAGCAGTTTATCCACCTCAAGCAAGACTACCCTACTCCTCAACAAGGGTACTATCCGCCTTCACGCGGGGGTACTACCCACCCATTAACAGAATACCCGCCTCGCATGAGCAGTGATCGATTCATTCTCCTCTACGGCCAACTGCTCCTCCCAAAACTTCCTTAGAGGACTGTTTGGCCGCTTTCATGCAAGATAGCAAGTTAGCAAGAGAAGCTCAAGAGGCAACCATTAAGTCTCAAGAGGCGACCCTTGAGCGCCTTGAAGGCCAGGTTGGGCAGATTTGAATTCTATGAATCGATATCAGAAGAAGAATAATGGGTAAGATATCGGGCAAGGACATCAACCGTACCAAGCAAAAGCTATTACAGTTCTCCATAGTGGGAAAACGGTTGATTATAAAGTGAAACTCCCAGAGGTCGTGGAGGAACAGGAAGTTGAGAAGGAGACAGTTCCAGAGAAGGAAGTTGAACATGAACAACCAGTTGTTTAGCTCCATAAGTCGGCCAATCCATATCGGCCCCCGGTTCCTTACTCGTGTCGCTTGAAGAACGTCAAGCTCGACCAGAAGTTTTCAGACTTCTACTCTATGTTGTCCAAAGTGCATGTGAACTTACCTCTGCTGGATGTGATCCGTAATGTTCCAGCTTATTCTAAGTTCTTCAAAGAGCTTTCGTCCAAGAAGAGGAGATTCACCGATGACGAATTTATCATGGTCTCGGAGGTAGCAAGCTCCACCATGCAGCAGCCTCTTCCACTGAAGCAACGCGATCCAGGTAGCTTCATTATCACTATCGCTATGGGAAATGGTAAGACTGCTACAGGTATGCTCGATTTAGGAGCTGGAATAAATCTTATGCCTTACTCTATTTTTAAGGAATTAGAGTTAGGTGAATTGAAACCCACTCGCATGAGTTTGCAGCTAGCTGATCGTTCTATTCGTTATCCTAGAGGTGTGCTAGAGAATATTCTTGTGAGTGTGGGGGGGTTGATTGTGCCCATGGACTTTGTGGTTTTAGAGATAGGTGAAGTGCACGAGAATGGTAGGGATCATACTCTGTTGTTAGGAAGACCCTTTATGGCCACGACTAACACTTTAATTGATGTTAAGAATGGTAGGATTAAGATGACAGTTTTAGGGGACACAATGTCGTTTTCCATGCACAATAATAAGGCCATGCCATCGATTAATGCCATTGAAGATTGTTCTTTTATTGATTCGGTTGATCCCTTGGCCGAGATCTCTTTTGTGCAGGATCACAGGTTAGAGGAAGTATTCGAAGGATCGGCAGACATGGAAGAAAGGCTCATGCTAGAAGCCGAATTTAAAAAACCGATCAAAGAGGAAAGGGAGACTACACCTGAAACCGAGAAGTTAGAGTTGAAGGAGCTCCCCAAGAATTTGAAGTATCTCTTCCTCGAGGATAATGAGCAGAAGCCCGTGATCATCTCTGCTTAACTCACTGAACACCAACAATCTCTGTTGGTTTCCATGTTGAAAAGACATAAGCTTGCTTTCGGGTGGAGTTTGGCAGATATCCGAGGTATCAGTCCTTCCATGTGCATGCACAAGATACAGCTTGAAGATGGAGCAGTGCCGAAGAAGGATGGACAACGAAGACTTAACCCCGTGCTCAGCGAGGTAGTGAAGAAGGAGATCTTAAAGCTGCTAGCCGAAGGAATCATCTACCCATGTGCCAACAGTCAATGGGTTAGTCCGGTCCATGTTGTGCCTAAGAAAGGTGGAATCACTGTGGTCCTCAACGAGAAGAAGGAGTTGGTGTCCACTAGACCCGTCACTAGGTGGCGGATGTGCATCGACTATAGGAAGCTCAACGCTTCCACCAAGAAATATCACTTTCCCCTTCCCTTCATTGATCAGCTGTTAGACAGACTCGCGGGGAACGAGTTCTTTTGTTTCCTTGATGGGTTGTCCGGATATTATCAGATCGCCATCGACCCCGATGATCAGCTCAAGACCGCCTTCACTAGCCCACACGGAACTTATGCGTTTCGAAGGATGCCATTTGGACTATGCAATGCACCAGGTACTTTTCAAAGGTGCATGATGTCTATTTTCTCTGACATGCTTAGTGACTTTGTTGAGATCTTTATGGATGATTTTTCTGTGTTTGGAAACTCTTTTGATGATTGTCTGTGGAAGATTGAACGTGTTTTGAATCGATGTATTGAGCATAGTGTCACTCTTAGTTGGGAGAAGAGCCATTTTATGGTCCGTAGTGGCATTGTGTTGGGGTACGTCGTGTCTAGTCGGGGGATAGAGGTTGACAGAGCTAAGGTGGAAGTGATTGAAAAATTACCCTCACCAAAGGATATTAAAGGAATAAGGAGTTTCTTGGATCACGTTGGTTTTTACCTTCGTTTCATTAAGGACTTTTCCAAAATATGTCAACCTCTTTATCGTCTGTTAGCTCAGGATTCTCCTTTTCATTTTGATAATGATTGTCTTAATGCTTTTACTACGTTGAAGGAGAGATTGAGTAGTGCCCCTGTTGTTGTTGGTACTAATTGGTCTCTTCTGTTTGGAATCATGTGTGATGCCTCTAATTACCTTTGGAGGGCTGCCCTGGGTCAGCGGGTTGATAATATGTTGCGTGTGATTTACTATGCAAGCTTAACTCTCAATCATGCTCAAGTAAATTATACAACCACTGAAAAAGAGATGCTTGCTGTGATTTTTGCTCTTGATAAGTTTCGTGCTTACATCATTGGTTCTAGAGTGATAATCCATAGTGATCATGCTACCCTTCGATATTTGTTGATCAAACCCCAGGCCAAGCCTAGACTTATTAGATGGGTGCTCCTGTTGCAAGAATTTGACTTAGAGATTCGAGATAGGAAAGGTAGTGAGAATGTCGTTGCCGATCATTTGTCTCGATTAGATAGTCCCCCTTCTCAATCTACTGTAGGTCTCATCACAGAGTCTTTCCCTTACGAACATGCTTATAGTGTCTCTGCCGAGCCTTGGTTTGCCGACATTGTCAATTTTTTTGCTTGTGGTGAACTGAGACCTGACCTTACTTCCCAAGCAAGGAAGCGTTTTCTACATGTGTGCAGGCATTACTATTGGGAAGATCCTTATCTATTCAAGTAGGGAAGGACGAGGTGATCCGGCGTTGTGTCGCTGAACCGGAACAATCTAAAGTGTTGGATATGTGCCACCAAGCCCATTGTGGTGGATATTTTGGAGGGCAGAAGATGGCCCATAAGGTCCTCCAATCAGGTTTATTTTGGCCTTCCCTCTTTAAAGATTCTTATGCTTTCTATCTTTCCTGTGATCGGTGTCAACGGGTTGGGTCGATTGGTAGAAGAAATGAAATGCCTCTTAATAATGTGTTGGTGGTCGAAATTTTTGATGTGTGGGGGATTGACTTCATGGGACCTTTCCCTAAGTCGTATGGGTACGATTATATTTTACTTTCCGTCGATTATGTGTCCAAGTGTGTTGAGGCTATCCCCACAAGGACATGTGATTCTCATGTTGTGCTCAAGTTTGTGCAGGAGAACATTTTATGCAGGTTTGGTTTTCCTCGTGCAATAATTAGCGATGGCGGGAAGCACTTCTGCAATAAGCTGTTCAAGAAACTTATGAAAAAGAATGGAATCACGCACAAGATCGCCACCCCTTACCATCCTCAGACGTCGGGACAGGCTGAAACTAGCAACCGATAAATCAAGGGCATCCTCGAGAAGACCGTGCAGCCCTCAAGGAAATATTGGGCAAATAAGCTGACTGACGCTCTCTGGGCATATCGTACCGCGTACAAGAGTATTTTAGGAATGAGCCCATACCGTCTTGTACGGGAAGGCGTGTCACTTGCCTGTGGAGGTTGAACACAAGGCCTATTGGGCCATAAAAGCTTCCAACTAGGATCTATCCAAAGCTGCGGAGCATCGCCTTCTTCAGATGTCCGAATTAGATGAGCTGCGTAATGAGGCATATGATAGTGCTCGGATCTACAAAGATAAGGTCAAGGCTCTCCACGACAAACGAATTGTTCACAAGGATCTCCAGCCCGGGATGAAAGTGTTGTTGTTCAATTCCCGTTTGAAGCTCTTTCCTGGGAAATTGAAATCCCGTTGGAGTGGTCCGTTTATTGTCAAAGATGTTAAGCCTTATGGGTCGGTGGAACTCACCAAGGAAGGTTCGGTGGAATCCTTTTTGGTAAATGGTCAACGGGTAAAAGCTTATATTATACGAGATCAATGCAATCTCACCTTGGAGTCGACTCGTATGACCGATCCACCATCGTCTTGAACATCTTTTCGTCGAGCTTAAGACGTTAAATAAGCGCTTCGTGGGAGGCAACCCACGTCAACTCTCGTTTTTCTTTTGTTTTGGTCTGTTTTGTTTCCTTTATTTTGTCTCGTTCGTTTTAGCTGATATCATGCTTTGTTTCGCAGGTGTAGGAATTTGTTATAAAGGAGCGGTTGCTTACAACTTTGAAATCAATCTCACAGGAAGCAGGTGTAGCGACCGCTGGAACCCAGCGATCGCTGCCTCCACGTTTATGAAGATATTACAGGGAGAAGGGGCAGCGATCGTTGGTATCCAGCGGTCGCTGGCCTCTCGATTTTGAAGAAACTCCAGGGAGGAGGGACAGCGATCGCTGGACTCCAGCGGTCACTGGACCCTCATTTACAATGCCATTCCAGAGAGAAGGGGCAGCGACCGCTGACACCTAGCGGTTGCTGTGTCCTCGACCGGCCGGTTCACATGAAAACCTCCACCTCCTCCTTGCCACCGCCGCCTCCTCCTCAGCTACACCGCCGCCGCAAAACCTCAGCTCCGCCGCACCACCGCCGCATCTTCTCAGCTCCTCCGCTGCGTCTCGCCTCCTCTGTTCCTCCGCTGTCGCTGAACCGCCGCCACGCCTCATCTGTTTTTCAGACTTTTCAACCTAGCGATCGCTAGGTCCCAGGCGCTAGGCCTCCGCGATGCATTCTTCTCAGCGACCGCTTTGTCATAGCGACCGCTAGGCCTCGCTAGCATATTCCCAGCGAGCGTTCGGTTCCAGTGTGATGACCCGACTTCCCAAGGAAGTACGGATCATATGGATCGTCACGGTATGATAAAGCAGCGGATATAGACATAACTAATCAATTATATTAACCATTTAACTACTCAATAACGCATCGACTAAAAAGGGATAAGCTATTCAATACCAACTCAAATCACAGAAGGACTTGTCAAAAAGGTTCAAGGTTCAAATGTAACCCAATCGGGGCACAATTCAAGAAACGAGGTACGACCTCAAGTTCAATACGGTATGAAAGCAGTTATAATCAAACATCAAAATAATATCAGAGTTAGGCAGCAAATAAACGTGTGGACATGCATATGACGATGCATACCCAAGGTTCTAGAAACCTTTCTAATAAAGCATCAAAACAATCGCTACTACTGCACCACTCACACCCATCATCGATCCTTGCTCAACCTCGCACATCAATAACGAGATGCGGGGTTAAGTACAAAAGTACTCGGTGGACTCTATGCGAAAATATTTTCTTTATCAAAAGTTATTGAAGCGCCCAC
Source organism: Salvia rosmarinus (assembly GCA_036937905.1). Taxonomy (NCBI): domain Eukaryota; kingdom Viridiplantae; phylum Streptophyta; class Magnoliopsida; order Lamiales; family Lamiaceae; genus Salvia; species Salvia rosmarinus. The sequence goes on along the minus strand of CM072822.1, from coordinate 31,579,016 downwards.
AATAGCATACGAGGATTTTAGTTGAAAGGCGATGCCTATCAAACATTTTATTATTTCTCAAAGCGTCGGCCTAACTATTTCATTCACGTTGTTTCCATATCGATCATTCATTCATTCACGCACTATGGAGGTGGCCACCTACACATAGTCGCCATGACCGGTCGAGGTAGCTAACCTCAACACACAGTCAAACGTGTACACAACCCGAGTTAGTCCTTAACTAAGTTGGATCCGATCGTTACCCTTTTTTAACGTTGGTGGACCAACACATTCACATACCACATTGGATATACCAATCTCAGATAGGATAACAACAAAACATAAACATTTGGCAGTCAATAACATTTCATGTGATAATATTTCATAAAGCTTTGTAAATCATGCTTTGAGATATGCATAACATTTTGTTTCAAGAAAGCCCACCGCTAATCCAAAGCTAATTAGTCTAAAAAGCGAGGAGTTGTTGTTCTTCCTCACGACTATGTACGATCAAACCCTTCATAAGAAAATAGCGTTTTTAGATTCTTTCTATCGATCGAATGTCGCTTATAAATTACGACTTAAAGTTCCCACTTAGGTTTCTTTATGATTTCATGTGATTGTTTTAAGATAATTTCTATTATCTTACATTCTCAATTCCCAAGCTATATTACTTCATCGCTCATAGGTGAACTTCAATTATGAATCACATACTCCGAGTCTATTCTCGACTCTTAATTCATCGCTCTTCTAAACGTTATTCGCTATAGATTATTAGTATTCAAGTTGTGATTGGTATATTAGATATTCTCAAGCCACTAACTAGACTTAACAATTATAGTTACGTCCTAGTAGGTTATGCTTGATGACTTGTCATGTTAGCACGACAATTAAAAAAGAAGTAATGACTTATGATTAAAGTGAGCACATGCTATCATGTAAGTAAGTACTTAAGAATAAATGAAGTGCTTCGGGAATATTAACTCGACTTTTGAGACATAAGGATCGACATCTTATGTTCAAATCTTTGCTTACGCATTACGACATTGTTTGTTTCTCTTAACTCGTCGGAGATTATATAAGTTGTATAAACGTTATTCGTTATCGAGTTGTTTTAACGCCATTCTAATATCGTATTAGATTGTCGATATTGAGTATCAACGTTGTAACTCGGCTTTTGGTTTTTCTAACTTAGAACTCACGCTTGAGTATCCTTTTAATAGTAGCAAACCTAATTTATGTCTAACTTCGATTCTCGTTGATTATTTGTAAGTTATCGAAATTGGTCGATTTCTTTCGATTCTCGTACATATAGTATTATGTTGTTTACGTTTGGGGTTTTGGTTTGTCGATTTTGACAACATAAACATAAACATTCAACACCAAACAATACCATACACAACATAAACTATACTAAAGCATTAGAAACCCCAATTTCTACCATAATACACAATCATTGTGTATGTGTGCATAAGTGTTCCATTCATTCACCATAATCACAACCATTTATTCTAAGCTTATAATTTCACTATCATAGCATCACTACCATTAAAATTAGACGCATACTTAACCATTTTGCTATGTTTTCGAGAATTAGCAATAATTAGCATATGTACTCAATAAATTCCAATAAAATCATGTTATACTCCTATCATACTATAGAATTTAATTTCCAATTCAATATCATCATATAAAATTTCAAACCATAGGTTAACAATTACCAAGTTTTCGGCATTATTGATTTAATGAGCATTAGTGTTCAATAAATTCCACAAAAATCATATTATGCTTATATCATATACTAAATATGAAATATCATTTCATATCATGCATTAAAATTTAAACCCATGCTTTTCACCCTTATATGTTTTCGGTACTCACTATATATATATATATATACATATTCAATAAATTTCATTCCTTCACAACATGTTTATATTATGCAATAACATGTAATATTAACATTAAACATCAATTAATATTTATAATATATGAACCAAATGCTTGGAATTCTTTTTGTCCTCACACATATTTTACATATGTGTTCAATAATTCCCAACAATGCATATTAAGTTCATATTATTTCTACACATAACATATCCTATTATTTTCAACAAACGAAATCAAATAAATCCTTAGATATATACATATAGTTTTCGGTATTCAAAGGGAAAATAGGAGTAGTGTCTCAAAAATTTCAAGATTAATATATGATGTTCATATCATATATTAAACACTATATCTCAACTATTTCTCAACAAATAAAATCAAACAATGGCTTAAAAATACTTAAATAAATTCTACCCATTTTTGAAAAATAGGAGTAGTGTTTCAAAAATTTCAAGATTAATATATGATGTTCATATCATATATTAAACACTATACCTCAACTATTTTCCAACAAATAAAATCAAAATACAAGAAAATTCCAAAAATATTTTAAAAATTACCATATTTATTCTACATGCTTCTAATACATTAATAAGCAACAATATCAAATAATATTCACAAAAGCATGCTTTATCACATATAAAAAGAAATAAAGCATAAATCGAAAAATATCAAACATGCTCTAAAGATTCTGAAATTTTAACTACAGCCTTAAAACATCATTCTAAGAATTTTTCATTTATGACTTGAGAGCATTTGATGGCTCAAAAGTCACGAAAAAATTGAGGAGCAAAACTAGGGTTTCAAACTAAAAAAAATTCAAATAAAAATTCCACTCCATTAGGAAGGAAGAGGATGGTGAATACTACCTTTCTATGGTCTTAGAATAATTATTTGAGAGTGGGAAAGGTTTGAAATGGGGGATTAAAGCTCAAAAGCTTGAAGAACACAAGGGAAAAGTTTGAAAAAAAGAGAGAGAAATGAGTTCCAAGTGTGTGGGCTGTAATGAATGTCCCCCCTACTGTATTGGCAGCCTAAAGGGCTGTCATTACCCATTTGGGGGTGGTCTTGGTGGTAGTTGGGAGAAGGATCGGTCAAATTACCCGTTTTGGCATGTTAATACCGACTCTTTAAGTTTTAACGCACTTTCGATTGATTTCTCGGAAGCTTAAGGTTTTATTTTATTAAATAGCCTTTAAAAGACTTATTTCAATGTTTATAATAATTTCATGAAGTTCGGACGGCGTCCGATAAGTCAATTCCGAGTTATTGCGAAAAAACAGCGTTCGGCGATTAAATTATGTTCATTCGAAATTCTATTGAATTCTTGAGCTTTCATAATTTATTTGAGTCTTATAAATCATTTCTTATTGATTTAGACCCTTGGTTCGAGTTTCGGGTAGTTCGAATCAATTTAGGGTTTTCCAGTATATTTTCAAATAGTTCGGTTAAGTTCTTCAGAATTTCGTTCGTAAATTGATTCTTATAATTTCTAAATTCATAATAATATATTCCTTCATGATTTTGATTGTTATCACAAATTATCATGATTATACGGACTGGAAATTGTTAGGCTCGTGAATAGTGCTTTTAAGATCGAAGGCAAGTATGCCGAAAATTCTCATTCTTTGGCTTCTCACATGTTTTCGTGAGAGGATTCTAGAAATGAAATCCTTTTGTCAAGATTCATTCTCGATCTTTCATTCTATGTTCGGGCTATTCAGAAACCCTAATCCAAAGAGGATTAGTCACTAGTTTTGATTTTCTAGTTTTCGATCTCGAATCGATTCTAATTGTTTCATTGGTTACCTTAAACATAATTAAGGTATAAGCACCACAATTAATTGGTTTAAACCTCACTAATAAAAGTTTTAAATTTTTCGGGTTATTACATCTAGTGAGTACTTCACTGCTTCCTCTTCTTGCTCTTCTTCACCGTCTTTTCTACTCAACATGACCAGGACCAAGAGATGTCCCGGCGAGAGTGATGCTAGCAGTTCAGCTGTACCGGATGAACCCATTGATCTTCGTGAGGAATACAATTGTCCCTTCCTCATTGAAACCGAGCTCGAGGGTCGCTTCTACGATCGATGGACTCGGTATGATATCACACCCTTCACTGTCTCGATTGAGATTTATTGGCACAAATGAATGGCGTGGATGAAATTATGCGTTACTTAGTTGTGTTGGGATTGACAAAATATGCTAAATTATCATTTAAATGCTCTAAGGTGTTAACTCATGAATTCTTATCTACTCTTGATATGCCTGCTGATGTGAGTTCTTGTACGTTTCGTCTACATGAGATACCTCGTCGGCTCACTTTGTGTCAAGCGTGTAGAATTATGGGTTTCATCCCTCGATGTGGCGATCATGCATTACGGCCTAATTTTAATCCTAATGCGGTCTGGACCGCCCTTACGGGATTTCATAATTGGAGGTCTGGGGGTATGCCTGCTGGGTTCTTACACGATAATGTATTGGCTATATTGCATAAGTTTCTTGCTTATGCAATCACCGAAAGAACAAGCCAACAAGGTCAATCGGCAAGAGCTTTATATGCTTCATTGTGCGATTAACAACATTCGGTGCTTACGGTATTTTATCCTATCTACTTTTAAGAATATGTCATGACGTCCCGCTACCACGCCCACCCTACCGTTGATTGTGTGTGCCATCGGTCGTCACTTTCAAGTCTTCGATCCTTCAAACCTTGAATAGAGTGACACTATCTTACGCACGACGATCGATTTGATGAGTTGAAGTTGTCACAAGATTATAAGCTGCCGATTATAGATGGTGTCGACCTAGCCATCGTCAGTGTGTTGAAATCACCTCAATGAACTTGCAGCTGCCCACCTGTCCCAACCGTCCCTACTCAAGACACAGAGAATGTCGATTTATTTGACGACGCCCAATATGACGACGAGCATATGGAAGACGCCTTCACTTCAGGCATGGCATCTGGTTCTCAGCACCATGGCCCGGTTCCATCGCCTCTCATCGAACACCCCTACTGTTGCTGATTTCCATTCATTTCGAGCGGAGTTTGGGGAGCACATAAACAACTTTCATGCCTTTCAGTAGGATTTTGGGGCTTATCAGCAAGCTTTTGGGCCATTCACTTCTGATTTCAGATCTTTTCGTGAGGATTTTGGGAATTTAGACGGACATATATCGTCGACAGGACCGTTTAAAGCAACCAAGTCGCATCCTCTCACGATCTTCTTACCGAACAAGCTCGGTTATGGCAACTCTCTCAAGAACAGTCAGCTCTTCATTATCAACAGGTCTTAGAAAACAACAGGTAGATGGCGGCTCTGAACCAGCAGTGGTCCAATTGGGCCCTTGATGATCCTACCCCACATCCGGATTAGCAGTGATTTGTCACTGCTGCTTAGGACGTATCTTTCATTTTGTGTGTGTCCGGAGTAGAGTAGTGCATTTTTTTTACTACTTGGTTTGTTTTCCCTGTTTTGCTGCTTGGTTTGTTTCCCTGTTTTGCTGTTTCCAGGTTATGGACTTGCTCGTCAACGGCTACACGTCACACATCCTCTTTCTCTATTATGGGTTGTCTTTTTTCGATCTTTTTATTATTTTTCTTACAATGTGGGCATTGTTTGTTATTTTGTTGGGGGAGGGGGTGTGTTTGTTTTGTGTGCATATATTGTTCTCGCGTGTTGTGGTTGGAATGTGAACATATCTCCTTGCTTGTTCGTTGCACTTTGACTGTTATTGGGCATTCTTGTCTCAAATTGGTTTAGTGGATATGTTTTGATCAGCACCTGTTCTAATTATGCATTGATTTGATTTGAAGTTATGTTCTCTCGTCTGGGTGATTGACCTTCTTTGTGGGGCACCTCTGTGCATTCTGATTGACGTAATAACTAGAGATAATGTATGATGTGGGTGTTCATTTTCCGAAATGCTAGTTTCTCGCTTTAAATATCCGTTCTCTGTTTAAGGATTGAGTTGGGAGGTCTCGTTCCTCCGAAACCATGAACATGGGAAACCACACGAGAACGCTTTTAGATGATCTCTAAATTATTCCATCTCGTGACCTTTGCCATATAACCCGATTCTCTCCTTTGTTGTGTTTGATTATTGCCGTAATTAAATGTGTTATTTGTTTAAGGATTCGAGTTGGGAGGCCTCTCTTTCTCATTGGAAACCATGAGTACGGGAAACCACACGAGAATACTTTAGATGATCTCTAAATGTTTTCATCTCGTGAAAACATGGCCATATAACCTGACTATCTCCGGACTCGAATGGTCACCTTTGAATCTTTGTCAAAAAAAAGAGAGAAGAGAAGATGAAGTTTATGATCGAATAATTGTTTTGAATGATGTTTGATACGAGTCTAGTCTTCAAGTTTTGAAAACCCGCGTCATCCCTTATCTTGTGTTATGATCTGATTGAAGGTGCAATGTGAGGGAAACTCTTAGCATTGATCTTGTGCCCCTTTTGAGTTTTCACTACGAATTTGATGTTGATGTATGCTTGAGCATGTTCTGTGACAGACTTTCCCTAATTGATTTGAACTAAGACTTGCTTGAGGACAAGCAAGGCATTGTGTGTGGGGGAGTTGTTAAGGTTGTATTTGATCGCGTTTCGTGCATGGTTTTGTGCATTCCTCTTGTTGTTTTGATTGCTATTACGTGTTGTTTCTTGTTTTCTCTCTCGTTTTTCTTTTGTTTATGATCTCAGGTTGAGTATCAAGGAAACATGGTATTAAAGTGTGCGAAAGCGGATTATTAGAGCATCCAATTGAAGAAACGAAGAACAAGGCATTGTTGAAGTTACAGCGCGAAGGGGCAGCGACCGCTGGACCCTAGCGGTCGCTGGCACCCTGCTTTTGAAGAATTCCCAGCCCGCAGGGGTAGCGACCGCTGGACCCTAGCGGTCGCTGACCCCCTGTCTTTGAAGATTTCCCAGTGCGAAGGTGCAGCGCTCGCTACTCCCTAGCGCCCGCTACCCGGCTTTTGAAGGACGCATTCCAGCGCGTCTGGGCAGCGATCGCTACCTCCTAGCGATCGCTTCGTTAGCGGAATTTCTTTAATATAAATGCATTTTTGCTCAGACGGAAGGGGCATCCTTTATCCTTTAGTTTTCATTCAGCTAGGGTAACGAGAGTTTAGTTAGGGGGAGCAAAAAAAAACAGTTAGCATTTTTTTCTTTTGAGTTAGTCTTATTTATTTTGATGTTGGTTGATTTCTATGTTTTGGATTGTCGACATTGATTCTACTCCGGAAGACTATCAATTTCAGTTTTATCATCTTTATTTATCAATCAGTGAGTTCTCGTTGTTCTTTAATTATCAATTCATTATTACTTGCTTTCCGTAATTTTTATGCTTTGGAATCCTTTAGTATTGATAATATCCATGTTCTTCCAGTTTTAATCTATCTTATTACGTTAGGGTCTAAACATATTTAATTCATGCTTGCTGTTTCAGTTCTAGTTCTTGTTCATGTTTATTACATTGCTTTCGTTATTTCCGTCTAGTTAATCGGTAGTTAAAGAGTGACGTCAGCCCCAAACCGTGATTAGAGTGTTTAGTTTTTCTTTCTGTTTTTGTGTGCGATGTCGATAGAGCCCTGTTTAGCCTTCCTTGTGAATACGACTTGGGTTAGCTTATTAATCTAAAATGACCTCGTTCTATTGTGAGCAACTTAGGTGATAATAAGTTGGAACAAATTTTGGCGCCGTTGCCGGGGAAGGCTTTAGGCTTTTATTTGCGTTGTGTTTTTTCCGTATTATTTATTTTTCTTGTTGGTTACCCTTTTTCTCCCTCAGGTGCGTTTGATCTTTTTGTTTGGTGTTGTTTATGCTAGGTCGTCGAAGTTTGAAACTAAAGTTAGCACCCTTCATCGACAATATCAACAGAAGAGACAGTGTGTTTGAGGAGAGATTTCGTGACGTTTACAATCTAAGCGTTCATCGTGAAGAAAAGCTTGTGATCATGGTCAAGCAATCGAATGATGCACCTAAGACATTGGGGATTTGGCGGACCAGACTTACTGGTGGTCGGCATGACTATCGTTCTCCTTCATTGGGAGGAACTATGAGCTCAAGCACAATCACGTGAATATCTTGCCCACGTTCTATGGGATGCCCAATGAAGATGCCTTGTTATTTATCCGGAGTTCGCACCGCTTTGCAATCTATTTCGTTACTAACCATTAGTGAAGATGAACTCCCGAGGAAGTGTTTTCCTTACTCATTAAAGGGCGAGCAGTCGTGGTATCTCTCCTCACAAGCGGGATCTCGCCCCCTTGGAAAGAGCGTGAGCACGACCTTCTTGCTCAAATACTATCCGAATCACAAGACGCAAGAGATAATACTTCAAATAATGCAGTTCTCATAAGAGGCAGACGAGTCCTTCCTTGAAGCATTGGACCGGTTCGAGAACTGTTCAAGAATGTCCACATCATCGATTGTGCGTAACTTTTGTGGCAAATCTTTATATTGGATTGCGACATACTTATCGGTTCATGGTGGACACGATTGCGAGAAGGAAAGATTTACGAGAAGGCGTGGGAGCAAGTGGTGGAGATTTTGACACTCTGCCGCTAATTCACGACGAAGACCACTCGTTCAAAGCAGTGGAGATCGAAATTTGAGCGAGACTCGGATGAGAAACAAATGACCGACATGATGAGACAACTCCGAGTCTGAAGATGGACAAGGCCTCACTCTTGGTGAGATAAGAGCAGGAATCAGAACCGTGTCCTATCTGTGGAGATCCTTCCCACGATGAGAACGGTTGTAACAGAATGGGAGAGATGACATTTCAAGGAGGTGCAGAAGTCTTTGCTGCTCAAGGATACCCTCCACGACAACCGTTTGATCAGAATCTACCCCAACAACCTAAGGGGTGGAGACCTCGAGGCGGTGCGGCTTGGAAGGGCTGAATCAGAGGACAAGTGGTCGGGTTGAATTTTCATACTCGCCGACCCCAAAGAAGTTAGCTTTATCCACCCAGGCGAGACTACCCTACTCCTCAACAAGGGTACTATCTGTTTGGTGTGATTTTGTGATGATTCTTGGTATTGTTTTATGTGTCATTTTCTATGGTTTATCCTATTTATGCCGTCGTTTTGATTTGTATATATCGATTCGGACTTACTTCGTTCGTTTCGATGTTTTGTAGGAGAACGGCAGAAAATAGGATGAATTGGATCCGCCAAGAATCAAATATATTGAAGAGCTTTTCGACAGGAGTTCGTAGGTGAAACCGTGCGTAAATCGGAGTTCGACGAAGGAGAAGCGGGTCGAACGACCAAAGTCGCGCCGGCGCCCGTCGATGGCCGCGCGCCTGCGCCCGCCCGCGCCCCCGCGCCCTCGGCCGGCGCCCAGTGCCCAGCGCGCACACCAATTCGGCCGCTCGGTTGCAGCAGCGCTCACCAACTCGCCCGTCGCGCGCACAGACGCCTCCTCCGCGTTCGTCCGTGGCGGGTGGCGGCCTGGCCAGCGCCCGCGCGCCTCGCTCGCCCGCGCATACTGCTGCCTCACGTTCTTGTGTCGCCCGCGAGCACTCGCTTTCGGCACTGCTGCTTGCCAGCCCGGCGCCTACGCCAGCAGACGCTCACGACGCTTCGCTTCGGCCCGCGCGCCACCTCGCGTGACCCCGCCGGCGCCACCGCCCGGTGGCGCGATCTGAGCGCTCACTCCGCCCAGCGCCCATGCCGCACTCGCCCAACTCTCGCCCCAGCCGCGTGTGTTCCCAGCTCACCTGCCCAGCCGGCGTTCCAAGTGAACCGGCGTTACGGCTGGGCGAGAATGTTTTGTGGCTCGCTCACTCAAGCAGCGTTCAGCTTTATTATATATATATATGCGCTAGGTCATTTTGAATAGGGTTCGAAAATTCTGAGTCTTCTTGACCCATGTACTGTCACCGATCTTTGAAGCTTCTTCAAGCGATTCCTCGAGCAACATAACATATACAATCTTGGATTTAATTTATGCTTTCAGTTCATCGATTGAATAATCTTGTTTATCGATTCATGCTTGGATTTAATAGTTCTTCTGGAATCATTTTTACAGTTTATTGTTTATGATTTTTATTGGATTCAATTCATCGTGACAGTGGATTGTGTTCATGTTGCTTTAATCTATCTTGCTTTCGATTAATTCCTCTGTTCTTGGAGATGGATTGATGATTATGTTTTATTTGCAATTAGATTTAGATTAGGGATTGACAAACCACATGAATAATATGATTGCTTATGCTTTGTTTACCGCTTTCGATTTATCACCTTTCGTAGTTCAACTAGGGATTGACAACCCCTAGCTTAGGATCATTGTTTTATTTCGTATTTCAATTCCAAGTATGTTTCAAACCCCTGTTGGCATTAGAATGCTTAGGTTTTAATCGCTTTACGTATGCGACACGAACAATCACCTGTTAAGTTTTCCTTGAGAGGCGACTCGTGTTAACTTACCACGCTTCGATTACCTCAAATGCGATTGCAGTGAATTTGAGTGTGTTTTAGCTCGATCAATTTTGGCGCGCTGTTGGGGAAAACTTTAAGCGTATTGTTTGTGTTGTCTGCTTTCTGTATTTCTTTCCGTCTGTTTGGTTATTTTCTCCCCAGTGCGTGTGATCTTGTTTTTGTTGTTGGTGTCTTAATGCGGGGTTACCAAGCAATGCGAGTATGGTCAGCGGTGGGAGGAGGAACGTTCGTCGATTGGGCAAATTCTTCTTATGAAGAAGGGCCCGGTTCGACCGATACGAGGATATCCGTTGGGCTATGAGCAACAAGCCCATGATCCTATTGGGATCAACCACCTCCACCACTCTATGAGGATCAAGCCTCCAATCCCTATTGGGATCAACCACCTCCACCGCATGAGACAAAGAAGGAGCCCGGTTCGATCATGTTGAGGATATCCGGCGGTTTATGAGCAACAATATGGTTCGGGTGGAATAACCAACCCGATTTGGGATGTTGGGATCGCGCAGCGGCCGCCTCCACAACTGACCGGAATATTGGAACCCACAACATGATTATGGATGGTGTGATCCACATCACCACGACCTCCACGACAACAAGTGGTACCACCCAGCAGACCACCTCCACCTCAAATGCCAGCTTGGGATGTGGATGCTGACGACACCAAAATCAGGCGCTTACAAGCAAAATTAGAAATGATGACTGAGAAGCTGGACGAGTTGCTGCAACAAGATGCAATAGGGGAGCCTCCAAGCTCACCCTATGAGGCTCAAGCGACCGCGACCATCAGAGTTCGCCATTGGATGATAGAGAAGCAACTCTTTAGCGTTTAGAGGCACAAATGGGATGGTTCTTTGAAGTGGTTTGAGTATCAACAACAACGTGCAGCGAGGGAACTTCCAAACCAATCCGGTTAGGTCCAGGCGGTCACTGTTCTTGAAAGTGACCCATTTGTCGAGAATGTGGTGGGAGAGCCACCTGAAGAGCCGCTGCAGCCAAAGGGGGTGGAAAGTGAGAACGAGTGGGCACGTGTGGATGAGAAGCATAATCAGAGCCCCGATGACGTTTTTACGAGCGGATAACAAGGAAGAGTGGGCAAATCCAATCGATAGCATTCCAACACCCACTCTGGAGGTGAAAGAGTTATCCAAATCGTGGAGGAGGATGAAGAGGATGAAGCAAGAGTGGGCACTCGAAGTTGATGACATGCAAAACCCATTACGGAAGTGAAAGAGCTGCCTCAACATGTGAAATACGTGTTCCCGAGAGGAGGACACAGTGATAACAAAAGTCGAGGTAACTTCTATAGTATGTCAGCATCCTAATTCACCAAAGTATTGTGCTTTGGGAATTGATGTCATCTATTTTTCTTTGGAGAATAGGATGTTCGACTTTTGCTTAAATGATTCGTTGTTTGTTTTCTTTACCGTCCTCTGCGCTTATACGGTTACTACTGATGCTCTGGTCGAGATGGTATTTCTGCAGGTGAAGGACTATGGATTGTCCGTTGTCGACTGGAACATGTCGGGCTCACGACATTAAACTGAGTACTGCGTGGGAGTTTACCCACGGATTTTTATTTTCTTTTTTTTCTTTCTTTCTTCTTTTTGCTTGTTTCGTTGTTCTTTGATCTGTCTGTTGTCTTTGTGTTAGTCTTGTTTGAATTTGGGAAGGAAGGTTTTGCATATTTTGATCAGCGGTGAGATGAAGCCGTGACACTCCAACTCTGTCGTGCACGCTCACATTCCAACCCTGCCACTGCCATATTTTATCAGGGAAGTCTCCTCCTCTATCGGCTATTTTTATGTTATTAATGTTTTGAGCACTGGGGACAGTGATCGAATTAAGTGTGGGGGAGTTGATAGTATTTGGTTTTGTGGGCGTGATATATAGTTTTCGTATGCTTAATGACGTGCCCTTGTGCTTATTTTGATTGTTTGAACATAAGCTTTGTCTATGCGAGTAAGTTAGGATCTTGATTTGTGCAACTGAACTCTGTGGTATTGATCAAATTGATTTTGAATTTTCGAAACTTTTGGTGATATATGATTTGAGTATAATATGAATTGACGAGACTGTGATTGATAGAAAATGAATAGGGAGAAATTGATGTGATTTGTCCGGCTAATGTTAGGGGGAGTGTTAACATTGTGGTTGCCTATATACTTGTTTCATTTTATAAATAAAAAAAGAAAAAGAAAAAATGTGTGAAAAAAAGTAGAAAATGAGGATGATAAGCTCAAGTATTTTGTTGAGATTGTTGAAATGGAGGATGGGATTATGTCCTCTTCTCGTAAATTGAGAAATGGACATGGAAACCACGTTAGGAGACTCGAGTTCATCGAGAGTTCACCTTCGAATATTGTTCCAAAATCTGTTAAAACATTCTTTGTGCTTTATAAAAGAAACTTGTTTCTAAAGGTGACCACATTAGTTAGTTCACCCTAACGGAGAGTTGGTGCGGCGGAGATTACCTTTTATTTATTGGAAGTCGATTGCCGTTCTTGATTTATTTCACATTGTCTTTGAACTCGTAAACACCAAGTGTGGGGGAAATGCAATAAGGTTTGATTGATTAGAATAAGGGTAAAGTTGCATGAGTTATCTTTCGACTCTTATTAGTATAGACTTTGCTTGAGGACAAGCAAATGGATAAGTGTGGGGGAGTTGTTTGGTATGATTTTGTGATGATTCTTGGTATTGTTTTACGTGTCATTTTCTATGGTTTGTCCTATTTATGCCGTCGTTTTGATTAGTATATATCGATTCGGACTTACTTCATTCGTTTCGATGTTTTGTAGGAAAACGGTAGAAAATAGGATGAATTGGATCAGCCAAGAATCAAATATATTGAAGAGCTTTTCGATAGGAGTTCGTAGGCGAAAACCGTGCGTAAATCGGAGTTCAGACGAAGGAGAGCGGGTCGAGCGACCAAAGTCGCGACGGCCCCGTCGCATGGCCCGCGCACCCGCGCGCCGCGCCCTCGGCCGGCGCTCGGGCCAGTAGCAGCTCACAAATTTCGAGCGCTCGGTTGCAGCCAACGCTCACCAACTCTTTCGTCGTCGGCGCCGTCGCCACTCCGACGTCCGTCCGTGCTGGGTGGCTGGCCCAGCCGGCGCCGCGCGCGCTCGCTTCGCCGCATGCCGCTGCCTCGCGTTCGCATGTCCGCCCGTGAGCACTCGCCCGGCACCGTCTTGGCGCTGCCCAGCGCTCCCTCGCCCGTGCGCCCGCGCCGCTTCGCCCAGCGTCGCGCGCCTCGCCCGTCGAGGCGCCCTCCGGCGCCTTATTGCCGGTAGCGCAATGCGCGCTCACTCGCCAGCGCCCGTGCCGCTCGCCCAACTCTCCCCACCGCGCGTGTTCCCGGCTCACACCCGCCCGGCGTTCCAGTGAACCGGCATTACGGCTGGAGGCGAGAATGTTTTGTGATTCGCTCACTCAAGCGGCGTTGATCGGATTTATATATATATATATGCGCTAGGTCATTTTGAATGGGGTTCGAAAATTCTGAGTCTTCTTCAGCCGCGGCGCTGTGCCGCTGATCTTTAGGCTTCTTCCGACGATTCCTCAGGCAACATAACAGATACAATCTTGGATTTAATTTATGCTTTCAGTTCATCGATTGAATAATCTTGTTTATCGATTCATGCTTGGATTTAATAGTTCTTCTGGAATCATTTTTACAGTTTATTGTTTATGATTTTTATTGGATTCAATTCATAGTGACAGTGGATTGTGTTCATGTTGCTTTAATCTATCTTGCTTTCGATTAATTCCTGTTCTTGGAGATGGATTGATGATTATGTTTTTATTTGCAATTAGATTTAGATTAGGGATTGACAAACCCTATGAATAATATGATTGCTTATGCTTTGTTTACATTTCGATTTATCCTTTTCGTGAGTTCAACTAGGGATTGACAACCCCTAGCTTAGGATCATTGTTTTATTTCTCGTATTTCAATTCGGTATGTTTCAAACCCTGTTGGCATTAGAATGCTTAGGTTTTAATCGCTTTACGTATGCGACACGAACAATCGCCTACATTAAGTTTTCCTTGAGAGGCGACTCGTGTTAACTTACCACGCTACGATTACCTCGTACGATTGCGAGTGAATTTGAGTGTGTTTTTAGCTCGATCACTATCCGCCTTCACAGCAGGGGTACTACCCACCTCCGCAACAGTACTACCCACCTCCGCCGTAGTTTCAGCAGCCGATTCCTTCTCCTCCACGGCGAACTGCTCCTCCCAAAACTTCCTTAGAGGACTGTTTGGCCGCTTTCATGCAAGAGAGCAAGTTAGCAAAGAAGCTCAAGAGGCAACCATTAAGTCTCAAGAGACCATAGGCGCCTTGAAGGCCGGGTTGGGCGATTTGAATTCTATGAATCGATATCTGAGAAGAAAGGCAGTTGGGTAAGATATCGGGCAAGGACATCAACCGTACCAAGCACAAGCTATTACGGTTCTCGATGGTGGGAAAAGCGGTTGATTATAAAATGAAACTCCAGAGGTCGTGGAGAGCAGGAAGTTGAGAAGGAGGCAGTTCAGAGAAGGAAGTTGAGCAGAACAACCAGGTTGTTCGACTCCATAAGTCGGCCAATCCATATCGGCCCCGGTTCCTTACCCGAGTCGCTGAGGCGTCAAGCTCGACCGGTGATTTGACTTCTACTCTATGTTGTCCAAAGTGCATGTGAACTTACCTTAACACATAGTCGTCGTGACCGGTCGAGGTAGCTAACCTTAACACACAGTCACACGTGTACATAATCCGAGTTAGTCCTTAACTAAGTCGGATCCGATCGTTACCCTTTTTTAACGTTGGTGGACCAACACATTTAGATACCACATTGGATATACCAATCTCAGATAAGATAACAACAAAACATAAATATTTGGCAGTCAATAACATTTCATGTGATAATATTTCATAAACTTTGCAAATCATGCTTTGAGTTATGCATAACATTTTTGTTTCACGAAAGCCCACCTGCTAGTTCGAAGCTAGTAAGTTCTAAGTGGGCAGGTGTGATTGTCCTTCCTCACCGACTACGTACGATCAAACCCTTCATAAGAAAATAGCCTTTCTTAGATTCTTTCTATCGATCGAAGGTGGTTTATAAATTACGACTTAAAGTTCCCAATTAGGGTTTCTTTATGATTTCATGTGATTGTTTTAACATAATTCCTATTATCTTATATTCCCAATTCCCAAACTATATTACTTCATCGTTCATAGGTGAACTTCAACTTATGAATCACATACTCCGAGTCTATTCTCGACTCTTAACCTTAGTGTTCTTTTAAACGTTATTACGTTATAGATTGTTAGTATTCAAGTTGTGATTGGTATATTAAGATATTCTCAAGCCACTATCTAGACTTAACAATTATAGTTACGTCCTAGTAGGTTATACTTGACGACTTGTCGTATTAACACGACGAATAAAGGAGAGTGTTGACTTATGACTCAAGTGATCACATGCTATCATGTAAGTAAGTACTTTAGGAATAGATGAATTCCTTAGGGAATATTAACTCGACGTTTGAGACATAATGATCGACATCTTATGTTTGAATATTTGTTTACACTTTACGACGTTGTTTGTTTCTCTTAACTCATCGAAGATTGTATAAGTTGTATAATCGCTCAATCTAAAGTCGTATTGGGTTGTCGTTATTGAGTATCAACGTTATAGCTCGGCTTTTGGGTTTTTTCTAACTTAGGAACTCACGTTTGAGTATCCTTTTATTAATAGAAAACCATAATTTGTGTCAAACTTCGATTTGCATTAATTCCTTCTTAAGTTATCGAAATTGGTCGATTTCTTTTGGATTCTCGTACATAAAGTATTATGTTGTTTACGTTTGGGGTTTTGTTTGTCGGTACAACATAAACATAAACCATTCAACACCATACAACACCATACACAACATAAACTATACTACAACATTAGAAAACCCTAATTTCTAACATAATGCCAAACCATTGTGTATGTGTGCATAAATGTTCCATTCCTTCATCACAATCACAACCATTCATTCCAAGCTTATAGTTAACTATCATAGCATCATTTATCATTAAAATTAAACTCATACTTAACCATTTTGCTATGTTTTCGATAATTAGCATATGTATCAATAAATTCAATAAAATCATGTTATACTCCTACCATACTATGGAATTTAATTACTAACTCAATATCATCGAATAAAATTTCAAACTATGAGTTAAATGTTCCAAAGTTTTCGGCAATCATAAATTAATGAGCTTTGGTGTTGATAAATTCCACAAAAATTATATCATGCTTATACCATATACTAAACATGAAATACCATATCATATCATACATTAAAATTAAAACACATGCTTATTAGTACATATATATTTTCGGTAATTTCACTATATATACATATATATTCAATAATTTCCATTCACTTCACAATATGTTTATAATATGCAATAAACATGTAATATTAACTTTAAACCTCTACTAAATATTTATAATATGAACTAAATGCTTGGAATTCTTTTTGTCCTCACACATATATTACATACGTGTTCAATAAATTTCCAACAATACATAATAGGTTCATATTATTTCTAAACATCATATATTATATAATTCTCAACAAATAAAAATAAAATAAATCTTAGAATATTTATACATAGCTTTGGCATTTTCATAAAAATAGGAGTAGTGTCTCAAAAATTTCAAGATTAATATATGATGTTCATATCATATATTAAACACTATATCTCAACTATTTCTCAACAAATAAAATCAAATAATGGCTTAAAAATACTTAAATAAATTCTGCCCATTTGTGAAAAATAGGAGTAGTATTTCAAAAATTTCAAGATTAATATACGATGTTCATGTCATATATTAAACACTATATCTCAACTATTTCTCAACAAATAAAATCAAAAAAATACAAGAAAAATTCCAAAAAATATTCTAAAAATTATCAAATTTATTCTACATGCTCCTAATACATCAACAAGCGACAATATAAAATAATATTCACAAAAGCATGCTTTATCTCATATAAAAAGAAATCATAACTAAATCAAAAAAATACAAACATGCTCCAAAAAATTTCCAAATTTTAAACACAACCTTAGAACATATTTCTAAGCATATTTCATTCATAGCTTGAGAGCATTTGTTGGCTCAAAAGCCAAGAAATTGAAATGGTTCGAAACTAGGGTTTCAAACTAAAAAAAATTCTAAAAATTTTTTCACTCCATTAGGATGGAAGAGGATGATGAATAATACCTTTCTATGGTCTTAGAAACTTATTTCGAGAGTTGGAATGGGTTGAAATGGGGGATTAAAGCTCAAATGTTTGAAGAACAAAAGAGAAAAGTTTGAAAAATAGAGAGATTTTGTGTTCTAGAGTGAAGGTCTGCATATGGAAGTTTTTGATACTGTATTACAGCCTAAAGGGCTGTACTTAGCTCATTTGTGGTGGTCTTGGTGGTAGTTGGGAGAAGGAATGGTCAAATTACCCGATTTGGCATGTTCATACCGTACTCTTTAAGTTTTAACGCGCTATCGATTGATTTCTCGGAACCTTAAGGTTTTATTTTCTTAAATAGCCTTAAAAAGACTTATTTCATAGTTTATAATAATTTCATGAAGTTCGGATGGTATCTGATAAGTCAATTCTGAGTTATCGCGGAAAAACAGCGTCTGGCGATTAAATTATACTCATTCGAAATTCTATTGAATTCTTGAACTTTCATAATTTATTTGAGTCTTTTAAATCATTTCTTATTGATTTAGACCCTTGGTACGAGTTTCGGTTCGTTCGGAACAGTTTAGGGTTTTTTCGGTATATTTTCCTGGCGTTCGGTTAAGTTCTTCAGGAATTTATTTCAGAAATTGATTCTTATAATTTCTAAATTCATAATAATATATTCCTTAATTATTTTGGTTGTTATCACTAATTATAAAGATTAGCACGGATTGGAAATTGATCCGCTCGTAAATAGTGCTTCAAGATCGCCAGGCAAGCATGCCGAAAATTCTCATTCTTCGCTTCTCACATGTTTTCGTGAGAGGATTCTAGAAATGAAATCCTTTTGTTGAGATTCATTCTCGATCTTTCATTCTATGTTTAGGCTATTCAGAAAACCCTAATCCGGTAGGACTAGTCACTAGTTTTTGATTTCTCTAGTTTTCGATCTCCAAATCGATTCTAATTCATTTTGTTAGTTACCTTAAACATAATTAAGGTCTAAGCACCACAAATAATTGGTCTAAGCATCACTAATAAAAGTTTTAAATTTTTCGGGTTATTACATACCATCGCCCTTAAAATAAATTTCGTCCCGAATTTGCTAACCTTGGAAAACATCTGGTATTTCTCTTTCATAGCTGATTCCAGTTCCCAGGTTGCTTCTTCTTATCCATGGTTTCGCCACAGAACTTTCACTAACGGTATCTCTTTGTTCCTTAGCTTTTAGATACGTCGGTCTAAGATTTCAGTAGGCAGTTCTACGTAACTCATATTGTCATCGAGGACAATAACCATCGGTGGTATCACATGACTGGAGTCATGTATGTACTTCTTTAGTTTTAAAACATGGAACACATTGTGCACGTTTCCAAAATTTGGCGGCAATGCAAGTCTGTAAGCCGTTGGTCCTATCCTTTCCAAAATTTCATATGGTCCTATGAAACGTGGTCGTAGCTTCCCTTTTATTCCAAATCTCACGATTCCTTTTGATGGAGAAATCTTCAAGAAGACTTTGTCTCCCACTTCAAAATGTAGCTCTGTGCGACGTTTATCGGCGTACGACTTCTGTCGGTCTTGGGCCTCCTTGATCCGTTGGCGGATCTGTCTCACGATCTCGATCATTTCGCCCACAGAGTCAGGTCCTAATACTCTCCTTTCTCCCACTTCATCCCAGTAGAGTGGTGATCGACATTTCTTTCCATAAAGAGCTTCGTACGGGGCCATTCCAATAGTTGCTTGGTAGCTGTTGTTGTAGGCGTATTCCACAAGTGGTAACACATGTTCCCAACTTTCTCCTCTATCGAGGACAACAGTTCTCAACATGTCTTCAAGCGTTTGAATGTTCCTTTTGGATTGTCCACCCGTCGTGGGTGGAACGAGACTAAAATGTAGTCGAGTCCCCAATTCCTTTTGTAAACTCGTCCGGAACGGATGTAAATTTTGAATCTCTATCAAGCGTGATAGTCTTGAACTCCATGTAAGCGTATGACTTCTCGACGCATAACCGTGTAGTAATGTCATCGATCCATGTGTTATCGAATTGGTAGAAAATCTGGCTCTTGGTTAAGCGATCAATGATGACCCAAATAACGGTATTTCATCTTTGTGATTTGGGTAGCTAAGAACGAAATCCATGGCTATATCATCCCATTTCCATTCCGGTATGTCTAGCGGTTGTAAGGTTCCATACGATCGTTTGTTGAATGCTTTCACTTGTTGCACGTCAAACAACGTTTCACGAATGAAGCTACGTCTCGCTTCATCGCATCCCACCAAAATTTCTTCTTGAGATTTTGGTACATTTTTTGGTGCTTCCAGGTGTGCGGTATAAGAAGTCTCATGGGCTTCCTTCAAGATTTTGCTCTTAAGCTCTTAGTCCTACGGAACACACACTCTCCGTCATACAACAAGGCGTTATCTATAGCTTCCTTGAAATTCTTGTGGTCGTTGTCCTTGATCTTGGCTCGTCTTCTCTAAAGCTTCTTGCTCTTCCTCCGAGCTTCCAAGATTCGGCTCTTAAGTGCGAGATTGCAATTAACGTTGCAATCGACCCTCATCGTCGAGACGGGTCTATAACCGATGTTCATCCTCCGAAATTCCTTTATAAGTATTTCCTCATGAGTGAGGAGACATCCCAAACTAGGGTGGGATTTGCGACTCAAGGCATCGGCTACAACATTAGCCTTGCTTGGGTGGTAATTGATACCACAGTAGTAATCTTTCACTAGCTCTAACCATCTACGCTGCCTCATGTTAAGATCTTTCTGCTCAAAGAAATACTTCAGGCTTTTATGGTCAGTATAGATCTCACATCTAACTTCATAAAGGTGGTACCTCCAAATCTTTAAGGCATGTACGACCGCTGCTAATTCGAGGTCGTGCGTAGGATAGTTCAACTCATGTAGGCGTAATTGCCTTGAAGCATAAGCAATAACCTTGCTTTCTTGCATCAGAACACATCCTAGTCTATTCTTTGAAGCATCCATGTAGATTGTGTATTCTTTATCTGCTTCGGGTACTGCTAGTACAGGTGCTGTCGTCAGCAACTCCTTCAATCTCTGGAAACTAGCCTCACACTCGGCGGTCCAAGTGTACTTGATTCCTTTTCTCAACAATTGGGTCATGGGTCGGGCTATCGTTGAAAATCCTTGATAAATCTTGATAGCGATCGGCAAGTCCTAAACTCAATTTCATTCGGGTTCTTTAGTGATTCCCATTCTCGAGCTGTGTCGATCTTGGGGTCTACTTTGATTCCTCGACGGACACGATGTGACCTAAGAATGTCACCTCGTCAACCGTAATTCACACTTGCTAAACTTGGCGAAGAGTTGGTCTTGCCTTAATGTTTGCAGCACAGTTCTCAAGTGCTCTTTGTGTTCTTGGTTATTTTTGGAGTATATTAGGATATCGTCTATGAATACTAAGATAAATTTGTCTAAGTATGGGTGAAATACCCTATTCATGATATCCATAAATCTTTGAGGGCATTTGTAAGTCCAAAGGGCATAACGATGAATTTGAAATGACCATACCTTGTACGGAAAGCCGTTTTAGGTACATCCTCTGGTCTAATCCTTAGTTGATGGTATCCGGACTTCAAATCTATCTTTGAAAAGACTCTGCCCCTTGTCGATCAAGCGGATCGTCGATTCGGCGAGGGATATTTATTCTTAAGAGTTATCTTGTTTAACTCTCGATAGTCTATGCACATTCTCGATGTACCATCCTTCTTCTTCACAAAGGACGGTGCTCCCTGGAGACACACTGGTCTAATGAAACCTAACTCCAAGAGTTCTTGTAGTTGGGTCTTCAATTCCTCAGATTCCTTTGGTGCCATTCGGTATGGGGCTTTCGACACGGGCGTAACCTAGTTCGAGGTCGATCGTGAACTCAATCTGTCGATTTGGCGGTAATCCGGTTAGTTCATCTGGAAATACATCGGGTATTCCTTCATGATCGGAACGTCTTCTATTATTCTCTCATTCGATCTTCCTCCGGAGATAGACAAGGTAGGCGTGGTTCCTTGTCTTGTTCAACAACGTCCTTGCTTGTAGTGCGGATATGATTGGGACTCTCATCCCATGCCGATCTCGTAAAAGTCTCATGGGTTTCTCTCGGGATGTTGGAAAGAAATTTTCCTTTCATTACATAGGATGGTCGCATTATGTTCGGTTAACAATCCATTCCTAGGATTATGTCCACATCATCATGGGTATGGCGTGAAGGTTATCTGTCATGACCTTAAGTGAGCTAGTCCAAGTTCTAGGTTCGAGCATATGTGGGTTACCGTTCTTATGCCTCCCACGGGAGAAGATATTCTCATGATTTGTTCAGCGCGTTTAGATCTAATCCTAAGTTCTCACGATGCTTGACAATAAAAGAACGCGGCGCCAATATCAAGCAGTGGGATAGCGAGTAATTGGAGGTATTCCATACCGCCAAGTTTCCTTGGTTCCTGGCGGCTCTGGAATTCCATTTCTTGGTGGGCGTAGGCCACAGCTTGCGGTGGTTATTGTTGTTGATGATGTTGTTGTTGTTGCGGTTGTTCTTTGCCATTCTTTGAAATTTGTCGGTATTCTTCTTTGCGGTTGTCGCCATTGTTGTTGTCGTTGTCTCCTTGGTTGATATGGTTGTTGCATCGGTAGAATCTTGGACCAGGGTAGTTCTTTGGAGCAGTTGGGCTTGGATAGACCGGATGGCTAGACTCGATTGGGCACATTGGGACGGTCATTTCCCCGAGCGCATCCAGGCGGTCCACAGGTAGTGACCCTTCCGCCACACTAGAAGCATCCGTCGTTCGTAAACGCGCATGCCCTTGTGATTCCTATGGCATCTTGGGCACACGGGGATCCTTACGAATTTTTGGTTTCCCACGCCAGGTGCGGGTACCATGGGGCATCCGTTTCCTTGCCCGTGCCCATATGGCACGTTACTCCCTTGCCATGGCCTCCTATCGGCCTGGCCAGTGTTGGATCCTTAACATTGATGGGGTCCTTCCCACTTCCTCTTCCCACGATACCCTTGATGATTCGGGGGATGCATGGCGACAGTCTTGTCCTCAAGCAAAGCAGCCTCGATGTCCTATGCCCTGCTCAGGGCCTCACGGTAAGTCAGATTCCGTGGCCAGCTAGCGAAACCCTGATTTCATGACGGAGTCCTGTCCAAAACTTTTCCATCCTCTTCTCATCGGGGTTAACCAGCTGAGGCGCATACCGTGACATCTTGTAGAATGCACAATCGTAATCTATGACCGTCGTCTTTCCCTGGCGCAAATTGTAGAACTCATGTTCTTTCCTCTTCCTATAACTCTTTGGAATGTACTTCTCGTACACTTCTTCCATGAATTCCTCCCTCATATATCCTTCCAGTTCCTCTTCAGATAGAGTCTTCCTCTTTGCCTCCCACCAGAAGTCGGCGGCCCCGGTCATTTGGAAGGCCACGCATAACAAAAGTTCCTGCGATGTGCAGTGGAGGAAGTTGAAGATTCACTTCAGTGCGTGAATCCAAAATTCCGCATCCATGGGATTTCCAGTCCTGTTGAAAGTGGGCGGGTTCTGCCTAAGGAATAGTTCCTCAATCCTTCTTGCCGGTGTTGGTGGTGGAGGGGTGTCCTCTCTTTCGGGTGTTACCTCATGGTTTCTTCTTCTCGGCGGCATTCTATCTTTCATAAATATACTTAATCAAATATCTTCTTATACCATCCGTCAGGATAATAAATATCTTAGCACGGTATGTATATATAATCATAAGCATCAATCTAGCACGCCATCGAACACTACATATCGCAACCTTAAAAACTAAAGCTCTCGGTAGCTATCATCCTATCAAATCAAAGTCTCTACAAGGAATTTCATCATTGTTTTTAAGATCCACAAAAGGCCAGGTACGGAGTATGATGCTCCAAAATTTAACATCAGCATCACTCAGTGTACCTAGTCACGGTGCATAATAAATCTAAATGCTACCGTGGTCATCAGAATAAGGGTTCATGTCGGAACGACTCATCGTTTCCGCAGGCATTAAAAGATATACAAGGGTATATAGACAAACACTATCTTGTCCTAATAACTAGATCCATAATCTCCTGGGGTGTAGACATGGCTCATCGTGTTGGAGTCAGAACCGAGAGTATGGGTATTGTCTACTCCTTCTATCTCATCGTCAGCAGGCAGGTCCTCCTCAGGATCCTCCTCTAGGTCTTCCTCTGGATCCTCTTCCTCTATGACCTCAGCATCGAATGTGGGATCCATGGGCTCTCGGACTCTAATGACCATAGCTTCTCCCATAGCAGCCAGGTCTCGGTAAATCTCAATCGTGATCTTCTTGAAAGCAGCTGGAAATGGAGCAGCAGCAAGACGGGCACAAGCTCCTCCCACGGTGCCTTGACTAGGCCACATGGATCATCAACCTCCACAAGTATCATGGTATAGGGGTCCATGTGGGGTGTGATGGCTAAGCTAGGGAGCGCCGGTAGGTAGAGATGGATTCTAACATAGAATGATCGGTGGCGATGGTGCAGGGTACATTAATGGCGGGGCTCGAATCTTACTAACGATAGGACCGAAAAAGTGAGCGATCGACTTAAAAGGTCCACCTCGAACATGTTCACCCACGCCCGAGCGAGAATACGGGTCCATCGGATGCCAACGAGGTGCCTCCGGTGAAACCACTCGGGAATCTCATCAAGCCGGTGTATTCCTACTCGGAGATGCGGTCCACATGGTGCAACCGTATACCATGAATCGTAGCTCGGTGTTGGCGAAGCGAGGCAAATCCCCTCAAGATCGAAGCTCTCTCGGCGTCGATAGATGTAATCTGCCGATATCTCTGGGCATATCCCGCGCCATCGGATGGCGATCTCACGATCGATCAAGTACACCTTCATAATATGACGTACCACGGGCATGTGCAGTAGCCCAATGACGTACGAAATGCGCTAAGAACTCGCCAAGGTTGTCTCCACGGCATATTTGGTGGGAGCAGTATGAGCGTACGACCTCCTCGGGTGTGGCTCTAAAAGATAAAGGCCGCCTAGTCATAAAGACCGTCCGAACCATCTTATATTTCGAAGTTCTTATGAAACTAATTTCATTGTTTGGTCTCCGAGAAGAGACGGTATGGTTTCTTAGAGTATGGCAACGGTCGATGTCTAGCCTTCGAGTGAAGGCTACGTGGTCACCCTATCTTATTATGTTCTGGATTCCTTATTACTATTTGCGTTATAGCATCAGATCATATCTATTCTCATCATGTACTTACAATTCATTATTTCCTTTCATACTTCCTAAACGTCATACTTTGATTCTTTTCATTATTGTAACGATAGAGGCAAGACGCATGGTGTTCGAAATTCTTTCGCGTAGAGAGGTTGGGACTCATAGCAGTGCGAACCTTCAGTTAAGCAATCGCTTCATCATCGTAGACTCGTCGCGTTCTCATCCTTGAGTCTGTTCGGATTATGATTCTTAAGATTTCTATGTTCTCGTTCCTCCTTAGTATTTCGTTCAATCGGGGATACCTTATATTCTCATACTAGGTTCGGCGTAAAAGGGATCATGCGTCTTAAGAGTCTATGTCATCAAGGGGAAACATACTCATTTACGGTCTGCTTCTAGCATGTTGCATATCATAGTAAACACAATTCAAGGCACATTGTGCGACAATCAAGTATCCTCATTTTACTCATTTACCAAGCTCCTAAAACTTGTAACTTTCTTTCAAACTAATGACCAATCAATTGAAACAACTTTTCAATTTCAAAATATTCCTCTTTCAAAATATTTTCAACTTCCCAGCAGGCGATATTGAAATTCAATTCACATTTCATATACTTCCATCATTTCAAAACAACTTTTAGTTGAAATAGTTAACTTCTTCCTCGTTGAGCGGGGCGATGATGGAGCAGCAAGACGATGTGATCGAACATAAATAATTCTAGACTCGACTTTCAACTTAGGATTCAAAGAAAAGGTTTCTAGTGTTGGGCGAACAAGTGATCCGATACCACTTTGTGATGACCCGACTTCTCAAAAGTACGGATCATATGGATAAATCTTTGGTATGATAAAGCGTGGATATAAACATAACTAATCAATGCAATTAACAAATGAACTACTCATCAACGCATGAACTAAAAGGGATAAGCTATTGATACCAACTCAAGTCACGAAGGACTTGCCAAAAGGTTCAAGGTTCAAATATAATCCAATCGTATGCAATTAAAGGGCAGTGCGACCTCAAGTTTAATACGGTATGAAAGCGGTTATAATCGAAACATCAAAATAATATCGAGTTGGCGGCATTAAGCGTGTGGACATGTATATGACGATACATGCCCGAGGTTTAGAAATCCTTTCTAATAAGCAACAAAACAACGCTACTACACCACCCGCACCCATCATCAATCCTTGCTCAACTGCACATCAAAACGAGATGCGGGGCTAAGTACAAAAGTACTCGGTGGACTCGTTGCGAAAACATTTTTTATCTAAAGTTAATGAGCGCCCACAATAGCACATGAGGATTTTGGTTAAAGACTCACGCTTATCAAACATTTTATCATTTTTCCAAAAGTCAGGGCGACTATTTCATCCACGTTGTTTCCATATCGATCATTCATTCATTCATTCGCAAGACTATGGGTGGCCACCTACACATAGTCACCGTGATCGGTCGAGGTAGCTAACCTTAACACACAACACACGTGTACACAATCCAAGTTAGTCGTTAACTAAGTCGGATCCGATCGTTACCCTTTTTAACGTTGGTGGACCAAGACGTTTACATACCATTGGATATACCAATCTCGGATAGGATAACAACAAAACATAAACATTTGGCGATAATAACATTTCATGTGATAATATTTCATAAATCTTTGCAAATCATGCTTTGAGTTATTCATAACATTTTGTTTCAAGAAAGCCCACCTGCTAGTTCGAAGCAAGTAAGTTCTAAGTGGGCAGGTGTGATTGTCCTTCCTCGCCGACTACGTACGATCAAACCCTTCATAAGAAAATAGTCTCTCTTAGATTCTTTCTATCGATCGAAGGTCGTTTATAAATTACGACTTAAAGTTCCCAATTAGGGTTTCTTTATGATTTCATGTGATTGTTTTAACATAATTCCTATTATCTTATATTCCCAATTGCAAACTATATTACTTCATCGGTTCATGGGTGAACTTCAACTTATGAATCACATACTCGAGTCTATCCTCGACTCTTAACCTCGGTGTTCTTCTAAGCGTTATTACGTTATAGATTGTTAGTATTGAGTTGTGATTGGTATATATTAGGATATTCTCAAGCCACTATCTAGACTTAACAATTATAGTTACGCCCTAGTAGGTTATACTTGACGACTTGTCGTATTAACACGACGAATAAAGGAAAGTCTTGACTTATGGCTCAAGTGATCACATGCTATCATGTAAGTAAGTACTTTAGGAATAGATGAATTCCTTAGGGAATATTAACTCGACTTTTGAGACATAATGATCGACATCTTATGTTTGAATCTTTGTTTACACTTTACGACGTTGTTTT
This sequence comes from Salvia rosmarinus, assembly GCA_036937905.1. NCBI lineage: Eukaryota > Viridiplantae > Streptophyta > Magnoliopsida > Lamiales > Lamiaceae > Salvia > Salvia rosmarinus. The sequence goes on along the minus strand of CM072822.1, from coordinate 31,551,898 downwards.
TTTCTCTTAACTCATCGGAGATTGTATAAGTTGTATAATCGCTCAATCTAAAGTCGTATTGGTTGTCGTTATTGAGTATCAACATTGTAGCTCGGCTTTTGGGTTTTTTCTAACTTAGGAACTCACGTTTGAGTATCCTTTTATTAATAGAAAACCATAATTTGTGTCAAACTTCGATTTGCATTAATTCCTTCTTAAGTTATCGAAATTGGTCGATTTCTTTTGGATTCTCGTACATAAAGTATTATGTTGTTTACGTTTGGGGTTTTCTTTGTCGGTACAACATAAACATAAACCATTCAACACCATACAACACTATAGACAACATAAACTATACTACAGCATTAGAAAACCCTAATTTCTAACATAATGCAAAACCATTGTGTATGTGTGCATAAATGTTCCATTCATTCATCACAATCACAACCATTCATTCCAAGCTTATAGTTAACTATCATAACATCATTTATCATTAAAATTAAACTCATACTTAACTATTTTGCTATGTTTTCGATAATTAGCTTATGTATCCAATAAATTCCAATAAAATCATGTTATACTCCTACCATACTATGGAATTTAATTATTAACTCAATATCATCGAATAAAATTTCAAACTATGAGTTAAATGTTCCAAAGTTTTCGGCAATCATAAATTAATGAGCTTTGGTGTTCAATAAATTCCAAAAAAATTATATCATGCTTATACCATATACTAAACATGAAATATCATCTCATATCATACATTAAAATTAAAACACATGCTTATTAGTACATATATATTTTCGGTAATTTCACTATATATACATATATATTCAATAATTTCCATTCACTTCACAATATGTTTATAATATGCAATAAACATGTAATATTAACTTTAAACCTCAACTAAATATTTATAATATGAACTAAATGCTTGGAATTCTTTTGTCCTCACACATCTATTACATATGTGTTGATAAATTTCAAAAATGCATAATAGGTTCATATTATTTCTAAACATCATATATTATATAATTCTCAACAAATAAAAATCAAATAAATCTTAGAATATTTATAAATAGTTTTGGCATTTTCATAAAAATAGGAGTAGTGTCTCAAAAATTTCAAGATTAATATATGATGTTCATATCATATATTAAACACTATATCTCAACTATTTCTCAACAACTAAAATCAAACAATGGCTTAAAAATACTTAAATAAATTCTGCCCATTTGTGAAAAATAGGAGTAGTATTTCAAAAATTTCAAGATTAATATGTGATGTTCATATCATATATTAAACACTATATCTCAACTATTTCTCAACAAATAAAATCAAACAAATACAAGAAAAATTCCAAAAATATTCTGAAAATTATCAAATTTATTCTACATGCTCCTAATACATCAAAAAGCAACAATATAAAATAATATTCACAAAAGCATGCTTTATCTCATATAATAAGAAATCATAACTAAATCAGAAAAAATACAAACATGCTCCAAAAATTTCAAAATTTTGAACACAACCTTAGAACATATTTCTAAGCATATTTCATTCATTTCTTGAGAGCATTTGGTGGCTCAAAAGCCACAAAATTGAAATGGTTCGAAACTAGGGTTTCAAACTAAAAAAATTCTAAAAAAATTTTCACTCTATTAGGATGGAAGAGGATGATGAATAATACCTTTCTATGATCTTAGAAACTTATTTTGAGAGTTGGAATGTGTTGAAATGAGGGATTAAAGCTCAAATGTTTGAAGAACAAAAGAGAAAAGTTTGAAAAAGAGAGAGAATTTGTGTTCTAGAGTGATGGGCTGCATATGGAAGTTTTTTCTACTGTATTACAGCCTAAAGGGCTGTCCTTAGCTCATTTGGGGTGATCTTGGTGGTAGTTGGGAGAAGGAATGGTCAAATTACCCGATTTGGCATTTTAATACCGACTCTTTAAGTTTTAACGCTATCAATTGATTCTCGGAACCTTAAGGTTTTATTTTCTTAAATAGCCTTAAAAGACTTATTTCATAGTTTATAATAATTTCATGAAGTTTGGATGGTGTCAGATAAGTCAATTTCGAGTTATCAGCGGAAAAAGCGACGTCCGACGATTAAATTATGCTCATTCAAAATTCTATTGAATTCTTGAAATTTTATAATTTATTTGAGTCTTATAAATCATTTCTTATTGATTTAGACCCTTGGTACGAGTTTCGGTTCGTTCGGAACAGTTTAGGGTTTTTCCGGTATATTTTCCCGGCGTTCGGTTAAGTTCTTCAGGAATTTATTTCAGAAATTGATTCTTATAATTTCTAAATTCATAATAATATATTCCTTCATTATTTTGGTTTTTTATCACTAATTATCAAGATTTGCACGGATTGAAAATTGATCTGGCTCGTAAATAGTGCTTTTAAGACTGACAGGGCAAGCATGCCCGAAAATTCTCATTCTTTGGCTTCTCACATATTTTTGTGAGAGGATTCTAAAAATGAAATCCTTTTGTTGAGATTCATTCTCGATCTTTTATTCTATGTTCAGGCTATTCAGAAAACCCTAATCCGGTAGAACTAGTCACTAGTTATTGATTTCTCTAGTTTCGATCTCGAATCGATTCTAATTCATTTTGTTGGTTACCTTAAACATAATTAAGGTATAAGTACCAAAAATAATTGGTCTAAGCATCACTAATAAAAGTTTTAAATTTTTCGGGTTATTACACGGATGGGGCCCTGAAGTGAATGCGAACAATTTCAAACTGAAGCCGGCCCTAATCAGCATGGTACAAGGAGAGCAATTCGGAGGAGGATCGAAGATCCAAATGCTCATCTGGAGACATACTTGGATATATGTGACACTATCAAGCAAAATATGGTGCCACAGGATACGATCCGGATGCGCATGTTTGGGTTTTCTCTGTGCAACCAGGCAAAGGATTGGTTCAAGATCCTGGATCGTACTGGAATAAACAATTGGGAGAAACTTTTCGAGAATTTTCTTTTGAAATATTTTCTGTAGGCTAAAGCGCAGAAGATTATAGCCGAGATCTCCTATTTCTCCCAGCTGGGAGATGAGTCATTGTTCGAATCTTGGAAGAGATTCAGAGGTTTAATAAAAAAATGCCCTCAGCATGGATTCTCCAGGAAGCAGCAGATCACGCAGTTCTATAGTGGACTAACATCTCACACGAGAAGCATTGTGGATGCGTCGATAGGGGGATGCCTATTAAACCGATGAGTTGAGGATGCCAGTAGGATTTTAGAAGAGATGGTCGCCAACGACTATCGATGGCTATGGAGGACACATGTGGTTAAGGCAGCTGTTGTAGAGGCCGACTCTAAATACGATGAACTCATGGAGAAGTTCACTCTTCTGAAGAGTCAATTTGAAAAGTAGAGGAAAGCAAATGGGGTGGCTCACATCACCGCTGCAGAGCGAGATATGATAGAGGCGGAAGACGTAAATTATATTAATCAGAGGAACCGTCTTGGGGAAAATCTGGGATACCATCTGAACAACAGGAATCATCCTAATTTCTCGTATGCCAGCCCCAATAACTTCCAGCAACCTCCACCAAGCTTCTCAGTGCAAAATGGGATGATATAGGGGGCGAAGAAGCAGAGTCTGGAGGATATGATGCAGCAGTTGGTTGTGAGCAACCAACAATTGGCGACATAACAAAACTCGTTCATAAGCAACATCGCGCGAAGATGACTCATCCGAGTCTCTTGTGACGGCAATGGGGAAACACATGAAGATGATGGAAAACCAAATCAGTAAATAGCCGCACAACAAAATGGTCAACACAAGTCGGGCCAATTTTCTAGTAATACAGAGGTTAACCCGAAAAATCATTGCAATGTCATCCATCTGAGGAGTGAAAAAGCTTACCAGAACCACTCGGATTGAGAAGAAGGACGTATGCTAAATAAGGAGGAGCTCACGATCGAGCTAGCGACCGCTAGCATAGCCGCGAGTTATGATACAAAACTTATTCCCGAGAAGCTAGCGACCGACCTAGCGATTGCTAGGCCGACCGCGAGAAAGAGTACAGAGAGTTTTGGAGAGAAACTAGCGACCGAGGTAGCGACCGCTATCCCGGCCGCGAAGCACAGTAGAGACGAGTCCAAAGGAGGTCGCGACCACCCTAGCAGTCGCGAGGATCGCCGCGAGGCAGACCCGATGAAGAGATATCCAGTTTACACTCCTTCGATCCCGTTCCCAAGTCGGTTAGCCAAGCCAAAGTATGACAAGAAGCTGACCCGGTTCATGGAGATGTTTCAGAAGGTGCACATCAACATTCCATTACTAGATGCACTCAGAGACATGTCGAGATATGTAAAATTCTTGAAGGATGCTGTGGCTACTAAAGTTGGGAAAGTTTGAGACTATTAATTTGTCTCAAGAGTGCAGTGATGTGCTGCAAAAGAACTTGTCGCTCAAGCAAAACGATCTAGGCAGCTTCACAATCGCGTGTGTCATTGGAGGGCATACTTTCTCCAAAGTGTTGTGCTATCTAGGGGCAAGCATCAACTGTAGGGAAAACTAGGTTTAGCCCTCGCCCCGAGGATCTATCTTGGATATTTAATTCACCATACATTGATTATATTCCTAGCATGCGTCTATTTAATTAATTGCAACACGTAGGGTTTTCGTGTTTACCTTTGGATCCTGTCGGGGTCGAGCGGAATGAGCGGATCGAGACTCGTGCTCGATCTTCCGATCGTATCCGGTTGCCCAATCTCCAACGTCGAGTGAGGACGATCTATGGAGAATGCTACGGAAAAATCACCCTTTGCTCTCTCACAAAACTCACGAAAATTCCTCCCAAAGACTATGGGATTCTCGAAAATATGTGTAGGATTAATGAGCATTAACCTAGACTTTATCTCTTACCTTATATTTATAATGCATTACAATAATCCCACAAGGAAAGGATTTATGCATATCCCATAAATATAATAATATCCTTATAGAATAAAGAGAATAAAATCTTGCCATAGAGAGCACATAGGGGGCGCCGATTTTCTTGTGCTAAAGGGCTAGATGGCCGGATTGTGGATCAAATGCAAGGAATAAAGATGGGCCTCAAATAAATTAATTATCTTATGTTCAGCCCAGAACATAAATTAATTTATAAACATTTATTCATGCCACTAGAGAATAAATGCTGACTTACCCCTTTATTATCGAAGTTGAGTCGGGCTTGCACTTAGACATTACGAATCCTGGTCACTCGTCGAATGAGTGGTTCGTCCACTTCAGAACAGAATAAAGAAAAGGAAGGGATCGGATCACGACGGATCCAATAAATACAAAAATCAATTTTTCCCTTTCTATGAACTAGTAAAGAATGTCGAGGGACCCTCCCCACAGTGCGCTCTTCCTTGAATTATTCGATCATGGATCCATTAATTATTTATAGCATTCTGACTGCTTAAAATAATTAATATCTTTAATTCCTTAAGTAGTACCACTCAACCTTATTATTGTACTTGAGCTAACTCAACTCGCAGGTTTAGTACAATAAACCTTTGAGCTCCTTATGGGACGTCATCTTCCTAAGCGGATACGGTGACTCGTCTGAGATAACTAGCATGACATACAAGCACCGCCACTACCCAAGACGCGGAGAATATTGGGTTAGAACATATAACCTCACCCATAACAAGTCAAAGTGATGGTCGAGAACTCATACTCACCTAATACCTTATCGAGGTTTAGATCATCGTAAGTCATCGAGATCTTGGTTCTTCACTACGGTCGATAGAAGAACTTATCTCACCGTGATCCTTCAATACGTCGAGATGTACCAAAGCATAGACAAGCAACTAAGTCAAGTCACTTCTTATCTATATTGCAGGCTATACCGACAACTCGTCCTCAAGTTGTCTCATTTGTGAAACTTTTATATCTCATTAAGCTTCGACCAATCATACGGACTTCGTGATCTTCTACACAATCGTATGATCTAACTTATATATGAGATAAGGGGACACAGATATATGCAATCAAGTATTCAATTCGGATAGGAGATTGTAATAGTGGTAGCGAAACATTGTATACAAGCTCAACAAAAGCGCTTTCAAGATACAAATCAACAATCTCCCACTTATACTAAAGCAAACTTTTAGTATACAATGTGTCTATCTACTAGCTATTACAAACAAAACCATCACTTTGCTTCTCCCACTTATACAAAAGTTTCCTTTCTAAGTGGGTGCCATCAAGCGCAATCCAAGTCCTCTAACGTGTCCGTCGTAGACTTTTGGGGCGAGCTCTTCGTGAATGGATCCGCTGGGTTATCCGTCAGATCAATCTTCTCAATCAAGACGCCACCGCCTAACGATTTCTCGTATGACATGGTACTTTCTCTCTATGTGTTTGGTCGCCTTGTGGGTCCGTGGTTCCTTCGAGTTTGCCATCGCACCGAAAGTTATCACAAGAAACTATGATACTCTTGGGCAAACCGGTACCACATCTAGATCCATGAGGTAGTTCTTGAACCATACTGACCTCTTTAGAAGCCTCCGGCGCTACATATTCGGCTTCCATGGTAGAGTCCGCAATGCATCATTGCTTTGCACTCCGCCAGATACGGCTCCACCTCCCAAGGTAAACACATAGCCGAGGTAGACTTTTTCTCATCACGGTCCACTTGGAAACCGAGTGCAGATAACCCAAAGGCATTAGACTATCTGCATGGTAAACTAGCCTATAATCTCGAGTCCTTTTCGGTGCTTGAGTATATGCTTCTTTGCAGATCAATGAGCTTGTCGAGGTTAGATCGATATCTAGCTACTATGCCTACCGTGATAGCGGATATCGAGCCTCGTGCATAGCATTGCGTACATGAGACTTCCTACCGCCGAAGGCGTAGGAACTTGTCTCATTTCCTCTATCTCCTTTGCGTCATAGGTGATGGCTGCGTAGATAAAGGAACGCCATGTATCGAAAGGTAGCAATCCTTTCTTGGCGGTTTGCATACTAAAGCGAGTAATCACAAGATCAATGTAAGGCGCCCGAGATAAGCTCAATATTTTCTTCTTGCGATCTCGGTAAACCTTGATCCCAAGAATGTAAGCTGCATCTCCTAAGTCTTTCATTTGAAGCGATCGGATAACCAACTCTTTACGTCGATAATGACTTCACGTTGTTGCCAACTAGAAGAATGTCATCTACATAAAGTGCAAGAAATACCACATCACCGTTAACATCTAACAGATACACACAACTCTCGCTAGCAACTGGGTAAATCCATAAGACTTTACCACCTCGTCAAAGCGTAAGTTCCATGATCGGGAGGTTCGCTTAAGTCCATAAATGGACTTCTTAGCTTCAAACTAGATGCTCTTCACCCTTTACCACATAACCTTGGGTTGTTGCACATAGATGTCTCTACCTTCCTCAAGGTAACCGTTTAGAAAAGCGGTTTTAACATCCATTTGCCAAACCTCTAGGTTCAAGTGGGCTGCTATGCCGGAAGAATTACGATGGACTTGAGCATTGCTACGGTGAAAAGGTCTCATCAAATCGATGCCCTCAACTGAGTGTACCCTTCGCCACAAGCTCGGCTTTAAAAGCCAAAACCCTCCATCGGAATCTCTTCCCTTGTATATCCACTTACTACCTATGGCTTCCTTGCCATCCGGTAGAGGTGTCTTTCATATACATCCATAGCTGTTATGGACTCCATTTCTAAGTCCATAGCGGTGTGCCATGATCTTGCATCAATGTCTTGTATCGCCTCCTTGTATGTCCATGGGTCGATTATTGCTCGTTCGCTTCACGGGACTATATCCAAGATTGTCCCACGAACATAAATCGCTCGGGTTCTGAACAACCCTCCCACTACGACGAGGTTCTACAGGCACTATGGCAACGGTGGGTGCGTAAACTTGTGGTTCTCTATCTTGCACAACTTCTTTGGTAGGTACCACTCATGACGGTCGGTATCTCGGTGGAACTCGACCCACTTCAATTTCTTGAAGTATCGGTGTCGATCCTCCCACTAGACTCGACATCTCGCACCTTCGCCTGTCGGTGGTGGAATACAATCATCTTCTAATTCTTCAAGAATGATTTCAACTTTGGATTTATGATTTTCATGTAGTCCTCTTCTAAGAATCGAGCATTAGTGCTAATAATGACCTTCCGATCCTTGGGACTATAGAATAAACCACCTTCGTTCCTCTAGGATAGCCAATAAACGACTTTGCGTGGGATCTAGCCTCCAACTTGTCGCCTTCTTGTTCAAAGACGTGTCCGGATCGCCCCATATCCTTATGTGGTTTAAAGCGGGCTTACCAAACCACAACTCGAAGGGGTCTTTTCGATCGACTTGGATGGTACTAGATTTAGCAAGTATGCATGCTTCTAAGGCATACCCCGTAAGCGAAATAGGCAATGTTGCATAACTCATCATTGATCTAACCATTTCCAAAAGAGTCCTATTTCTTCGCCTCGACACACCATTTTGCGGTGGTGTGCGGTGAAATCTTGTTTGGGATGTAATCCCACACTTCACTAGATAGTCCATAAACTCACATCGAGGTATTCGCCACCGCGATCGAACGCGGTGACTTGATACTCTTACCAAGCTTCGTCTCCACTTCCACCTTGAACTCTTTGAATTTCTCAAAACATTCGGACTTGCGGTGAAGCGGATATATGTATCCGCACCTTGAGTAATCGTCAATGAAAGTGACAAAATACTGTACCCTCCACGAGCTTGTGTGGACATTGGTCCACACAGTCGAATGGACTAGCTCTAACATTTCTTTGGCTCTATAACCTTCGCTTTGAAGGGTGCGGTCGACATCTTACCTTCTATACGAGATTCGCAGGCGGGGAGCCGAGTAACCGTGAGTTTACCCAACGCCCATTCTTAGCGGTCTTTGGATCCTATTTTGATTGATGTGACCTAGTCTAAGATGCCATAGAAAAGTGGTGTCATCTTGAAGAAAACTTTCTTTTTATGGTTTGATGAAGATGCAACATAGTTATAGGTATTATGTTTGGCGTAAATAGTATAAAGCTTAATTATATAACGTACAACACGTATAACTTCGTCATTTCTTATGATAGAAACACCACTATCAAAAATAATGAATATCCATGAGTAAATAATTTTGAAGCAGAACAAGGTTCCGAAAATCCGGCACATATAAAGCGTCTTTTAAAACTAAAAGCTGCTTTCTCAAAACATAAAGTAACATCTCCAAGCGCAACGGCCTCGACTTTCACCGCGTTGCCCATGGAGATCGTTATCTCGCCATCACTCGACTCCCTTGTCCGCAGGAAACCACGCAAGGTGTAACAAACATGGTCGATCAGACTCGTATCTACTACCCAAGAATGGGTAGAACAAGTCGCTAAACATGTTTACATTACTAAAGCAAATGGTGTACCTTGAGTCTTGAGCTTGGGTAGAACAAGTCGCAGGACTCGCACATGGTGACCAAAAGAAGGCACTTTGCCATTCTGTTTGATTTGTCCCATTTCGTGCTCCTTGCGCCCTCATCGATGAGATAAATCGCCTAGAGGCTTGGGACGGGGTGTAGTGAGTATAAATAAATTATCTTCGAGAAGAACATTCTCAATATTACGTTTCCACTCGATAAAATTTGGACCGGATAATGGATTTTGTGCGAGCATATTGATAATCGATGTAAGAGACATATCGAAAAGATAATGTAAAACACATAAGCATACGATCGATATAATTCAGTAACAATAATATTGTAACCTTTTGATAAAACAATATTAATTGAAACCTCCAATCCCAAGGAATCCCACATACAAGCCACGCGTGTGGGCGTTTACACATGAACCCTCGACTGAGACTAAAATATACCTTTTAGTCGCTTAATTTCAATCCATATCAACTTATCCTTATGACAAATGAAATTAACGATTGGACCTTACTAGACCACATCACTATCGCAAGAAGGGACTTGGCGGGAAGTTGTACTTGAGGTGATGTCTAAGCAATGACCACAATTTTAACAAAGAAAATGAATTCTTAGAATTGGCATACTCACTCGGACCATACCGCCCAATTCAAATTCTTTTGTTATCTAATTTTATATCTATCTCTAGAGAACTTATGAAAATCGCACATGCAAGCCACGCGTGTGGGCGTTTACATGAAACTCCCACTTCTCAATAGATTTAAAATGTTTTATTTAGAAATCTCATCTAACAAACTTATGATAAACAAAGTGCAAGCAAGCCACGCGTGTGGGCGTTTACTCACAAAGTCGTCTCACTTTGTTTAGAGATCAAAAGTGGAGGTCTTGACATTTTAATTCAAAAAAATAAATTAATATGTCGGGTTACTTGCTTAGTCATTTTATTCAAAAGGTTTGTCCATGCGATCACGTAATCCTAGCATGCTTTTCTATAGAACTCAACATGTAAAACATGCTCATGAAATTCTAAAATATGCTTGATAAACGCGATAAACCTAGCATGCTTACTATGCGCATCCAATTACGTAAAACACTTAAAGGTTTGTCAACGTAATTTAAACATACATAACATGCTACCGCATTATTTAAACATCCACGACATGCAATGAGCGATAAAATAAAATAAAAACGCTCATCGTGGCCCACTCGTGAAACTCGCACTTTCTTGCCTAATCTATTACATAGAATTGCAAAGTGCAATTAAACTCAAAACGGGCCTCGCGTGCATGGGCACGGGCGGATTAAATCAAAAGCGGATTTGGGCTGGATCGGAGGAACGGGTGAACCGGTCAAAACTTGAACAGGGTCAAAAATCGGATCGGGGAAAACGGGTGCGGGTCGAAACGGGTCGGTCGACCCTTTAACTAAAACGGGCGGGTCGAGAAACTAGGGAAATTTGCCAGCTGCAGGGCACAACCCATCTTGCGCCAAGACCGCGCACTGCCGCCCGCCGCCGAGAAAATCGGCGACTTTGAGGTTTCTCGCGAATCTCATGGCGGCCGAAGCGCCGCCGCCGCCGAGGCTCGCGAGAATCGCGCGCGCCTCGCCTGCGCGGCGCCCCGCCGAGCCGCTCTGAGGTTTCCAACGCGCGCTGCGGCCGAAGCGCCGAGAACCACCGAGCCCCACCAGACGCCTGATGCACGCTGCCGCTAGCCAGCGCACCTTGCCGCCGCCGAGCACTGCGCATTGAGGTTTCCGGCGCTGTTTGCGGCGCCGCCGAGGCTCAGCAGCAAGTCGCGCGCTTGGTCGCCAGCAAGCATGCCGTAGGGCTCGCATGCCCGACTGTCGAGCCGCTGACCCCATGCGGCCCGGCGCCAACCGCCGAGACGCGTCTGGGCGCCAAGGCCGCTGCCGTGCCCGCCGAAGCCGCCGCGCTTTGCCCATGCCGCCGATGTCGCCGAGAAACGCAGCGATGGCGCCAAGCACACAAACTCGCGCTGTGTCCGGTTTCTCGACGATTCTTCGTCGTCTCGCTCTTCGTGCTTTCATCTTCGTTCTTCTTTACGGATAGGATTTACGTAAAAATAAATCTAATCTAACCACGGATTTTCGTGGTGAAAACAAAATCCAACAAAAACAAAAACGAGCTACGATGAGCAGCGGATCCAAAATTAATTAAGCGCACGTAATAATCAAACGTGAATTAATCCAACAGAGCCAAGAATTCGATCCCGTGCTCGATACCAGTGTAGGAAAACTAGGTTTAGCCCTCACCGAGGATCTATCTTGGATATTTAATTCACCATACATTGATTATATTCCTAGCATGCGTCTATTTAATTAATTGCAACACGTGGGGTTTTCTCGTGTTTACCTTTGGATCCGTCTGGAATTCGAGCAGAATGAACGACTCGAGACTGGTGCTCGATCTTCCGGGCGTATCCGGTTGCCCAATCTCCAACGTCGAGTGAGGACGATCTATGGAGAATGCTACGGAAAAATCACCCTTTGCTCTCTCACAAAACTCACGAAAATTCCTCCCCAAAGACTATGGGATTCTCGAAAATATGTGTAGGATTAATGAGCATTAACCTAGACTTTATCTCTTACCTTATATTTATAATGCATTACCATAATCCCACAAAGAAAGGATTTATGCATATCCCATAAATATAATAATATCCTTATAGGATAAAGAGAATAAAATCTTGCCATAGAGAGCACATAGGGGGCGCCGATTTTCTTGTGCTAAAGGGCCTGGATGGGCCAGCCCAGGGATCAAATGCAAGGAATAAAGATGGGCCTCAAATAAATTAATTATCTTATGTTCAGCCCAGAACATAAATTAATTTATAAACATTTATTCATGCCACTAGAGAATAAATGCTGACTTACCCCTTTATTACCGAAGTTGAGTCGGGCTTGCACTTAGACATTACGAATCCCCGTATTTAAGATATCGAACGTCCATTAATTATTTATAGCATTTTGACTGCTTAAAATAATTAATATCTTTAATTCCTTAAGTAGTACCACTCAACCTTATTATTGTACTTGAGCTAACTCAACCTGCAGGGTTTAGTACAATAAACCTTTTGAGCTCCTTAAGGGGACGTCATCTTCCTAAACGGATACGGTGACTCGAAATAGATAACGAGCATGACATACAAGCACTGCCACCACCCAAGATGCGGAGAATATTGGGTTAGAACATATAACCCTCACCCATAACAAGTCAAAGTGATGGTCAGCAACTCATACTCACCTAATACCTTATCGAGGTTTAGATCATCGTAAGTCACCGAGATCTTGGTTCTTCACTACGGTCAGATAGAAGAACTTATCTCATGTGATCCTTCAATACGTCGTAGACGCACAAAGATAGACAAGCAACTAAGTCAAGTCACTTATCTATATTGCAGCTATACCGACAACTCGTCCTCAAGTTGTCTCGGTTTGTGATGCTTTTATATCTCATTAAGCTTGACCAATCATACAAACTTCTGTGATCTTCTACACATTGTATGATCTAACTTATATATGAGATAAGGGGACACAGATATATGCAATCAAGTATTCAATTCAGATAGGATATTGTAATAGTGGTAACAGAAACATTGTATACAAGCTCAACCAAAACCGCCAAGATACAACCAACATCAAGAGCTCACGCATCGCGAGCTCGGCCGCCAAGCTGTGTCGGTAGAGTCCAAAATTGGGGTTTCACCCCATGCCTATAAACAGATTCTCGCCCATCGCGCCCCCAAGCCGCCCGCACTCCAATTAACACGTTTTGTCCCGCTTTTCACAATTTTTCATTCTTTCGCACTCTAGCTTTGATTTAGATTCATTCTAGCTTTAGTTTTTCACCGTTTCACGTTAGTTTTACGCATTGTCGACGCTCGAATGCTTTTTGTACGAACAATTTCCGTGTTTTTCCGCTTTTCACGAGGTTGGGATACGAACCCAACGATTGTTCTTCCGACGCTACACTACGGGTTTTATCTTTATATTTTCTATTCCTATGATTATTTCGCATTTAATTTAGTTTATTATGTCTAGCTAAATTCCATTCTAATCCTGTGGTTTGCATGATTCTATCATAAATGTTGTGATTCCTCGCTATCGCTATTTACCTTCCGCATCGATTTATGATTCTCGTGCTTAATTATATGTGTTAATTTCGATCAATCTTGATACATATCTAGTCGCCGCTAATTACTTAATCGCTTTAATTGTCAATCGATCTTTGAATGCATGATACGTATTAAGCCTCGAGTCAGAAATAGATATGAACATCTCAGGAAGATATTCTTTCATGATACTTTTGAGTTGCTTATTTTCACCTAAAGACGTAATAAGAATAGGAAAATTAGTAATCAATCGCCACAATTATCGTGAATCGGTTGTTGGTTACATATGTGATCTTCCATCTCGTTCGATTAAAATTGGTTAATAGGAAAGAGGATAAACATATATTGTGGGTAGGATTAATGCATCCCTAGGGTTAGTCTTTCTAGCTTGTTATCTCCTCGAGTATTTATTGCTTTCGCTTATTTTCTAATTTGCTACCTTTGCTTGATTTAATATCCCAAGCCCTAAAACCTTTCAAACCAAATTCGCTGCTTCGATAATGATGAATTATTGTCGAGTTAGCTTCGTGGTTTTCGAGGGAAATCGATTTTAACCTCTCCCGAGGATCTATCTCGATGTTTAATTCACCATACATTGATTATATTCCTAGTATGCCTATATAATTAATTGCAACACGTAGGGTTTTCTCGTGTTTACTCAACTCGCCGGGATGAACATGGATGAACGGATCGAGACTCGTGCTTTGATCTTCCGGATCAGATCCCGGTTGCCCAATCTCCAACGCCGAGTGAGGACGATCTATGGAGAATGCTACAGAGAATCACCTATTTTCTCTCTAGTATTTTCAAAAATCTCTCACCAAGGAACTATGGTGATTATCGAAAATTGCCAAGGATAATGATTGAGGATTAGCCTTGATCTTATCTCTTACCTTATATTTATAATGCATTACCATAATCCCATTAGGAAAGGATCCATGCATATCCCATAAATATAATAATATCCTTATGGATAAAGAGGATCAAATCCTTGCCATTAGAGGATAGGGGCCGATTTTCACCGTAGTTACGGCCCGGACGGGCCAAATTGTGGATCAAATGCAAGGAATAAAGACGGGCCTCAAATAAATTAATTATCTTATGTTCACCCGTAACATAAATTAATTTATAAACATTCATTCATGCCACTAGAGAATAAATGCCGACTTACCCTTTATTACCAAGGTGAGTCGGCTTGCACTTAGACATTACGAATCCCTCAGATTTAAGATATCGCACGTCCATTAATTATTTAGAGCATTCTGATCGCTTAAAATAATTAATATCTTTAATTCCTTAAGTAGTACCACTCAACCTTATTATTGTACTTGAGCTAACTCAACCTCGCAGGTTTAGTACAATAAACCTTTGAGCTCCTTATGGGACGCCATCATCCTAAACGGATACGTGACTGATACGATAACTAGCATGACATACAAGCACCGCCACCACCCAAGATGCGGAGAATATGGGTTAGAACATATAACCCTCACCCATAACAAGTCAAAGTGATGGTCAAGAACTCATACTCACCTAATACCTTATCGAGGTTTAGATCATCGAAGTCACCGAGATCTTGGTTCTTCACGACGGTCGATAGAAGAACTCATCTCACCGTGATCCATCAATACGCCGAGACGCATCAAAGATAGACAAGCAACCAAGTCAAGTCACTTATCTACACCGCACCTATACCGACAACTCGCCCTCAAGTTTTCTCACCGTGATTCTTTTATATCTCATTGTTTCGACCAATCATATGCACTTCGTGATCTTCTACACAATCGTATGATCTAACTTATATATGAGATAAGGGACACGATATATGCAATCAAGTATTCAATTCAGATAGAGATTGTAATAGTGGTAACAGAAACATTGTATACAAGCTCAACCAAACCGCTTTCAAGATACAACCAACAATCTCCCACTTATACTAAAGCAAACTTTTAGTATACAATGTGTCTCTACTAGCTATTACAAACAAAACCATCACTTTGCTTCTCCCACTTATACAAAAGTTTTCTTTCTAAGTGGGTGCCATCAAGCGTAATCCAAGTCCTCGAACGTGTCCTTCGTAGACTTTTTGCAGTGCTCTTTCGTGAATGGATCCGCTAGGTTATCCATCGATCAATCTTTTCAATCAAGACGCCCCTCGCCTAACGATTTCGTATGACATGGTACTTTTCTCTATGTGTTTGGTCGCCTTAGGGTCCGTGGTTCCTTCGAGTTTGCCATCGCACCGAAAGTTATCACAAAGAACTATGATACTCTTGGGCAAACCAGTACCACACCCAGATCCATGAGGTAGTTCTCGAACCATACAGCCTCCTTAGCAGCCCTCCAAGCCGCTACATATTCGGCTTCCATGGTAGAGTCCGCAATGCATCGCCGCTTGCACTCCGCCAGATACGGCTCCACCTCCCAAGGTAAACACATAGCCGAGGTAGACTTTTTCTCATCACGGTCACTTTGAAACCGAGTCTCAGATAACCCAAAGGCATTAGACTATCTCGCATGGTAAACCAAACCTATAATCTCGAGTCCTTTTCGTGTACTTGAGTATATGCTTTATCGCAATTCAATGAGCTTGTCCAGGTTAGATCGATATCAGCTACTATGCCTACCGTGATAGCGTATATCGGCCTCGTGACATAGCATCGCAGACATGAGACTTCCCACGGCGAAGCGTATGAACTTGTCTCATTTCTCTATCTCCTTTGCAACCATAGGTGATCGCCTTAGATAAAGGAACGCCATGTCCGAAAGGTAGCAATCCTTTTCGGGCGGTCGTGATACTAAAACGAGTAATCACAAGATCAATGTAAGACGCCCGAGATAAGCTCAACATTTTCCTCTTGCGATCTCGTAAACCTTGATCCCAAGAATGTACGCGCATCTCCTAAGTCTTTCATTTGAAACCGATCGGATAACCAACTCTTTACGCCCGATAACAACTTCACATTGTTGCCAACTAGAAGAATGTCATCTACATAAAGTGCAAGAAATACCACATCACCGCTGACATCTAAACGATACACACAACTCTCGCTAGGCAACCGGGTAAATCCATAGGACTTTACCACCGCCAAAGCGTAAGTTCCGTGATCGTGAGGCTTGCTTAAGCCCATAAATGGACTTCTTAAGCTTCCATACTAGATGCTCTTCACCCTTCACCACATAACCTTCGGGTTGTCGATATAGATGTCTCTACCTTCCTCAAGGTAACCGCTTAGAAAAGCGGTTTTCACATCCATTTGCCAAACCTCAAGGTTCAAGTGGGTCGCTATGGCCGTAAGAATTCGATGGACTTGAGCATTGCTACAGCGAAAAGGTCTCATCGAAATCGATGCCCTCAACTGAGTGTACTTTCGCCACAAGCCCGGCTTTAAAAGTCAAACCTCCATCTCAATCTCTTCCTCTCAGATACCCACTTACTACCTATGGCTTCCTTGCCATCCGGTAGAGGTGTCTTTTCATATACATCCATAGTGTTATGGACTCAATTTCTAAGTCCATAGCGGTGTGCCATGATCTTGCATCAATGTCTCAGATCGTCAGATGTCCATGGGTCGATTATTGCCGCTCGCTTCCCTGACTAAACCAAGATTCACCCACTTAACATAAATCGCCGGGTCGACGAACAACCTCCCACTACGACGAGGCGCCATCGGCACAATGGCAACGTGGGTGCAGAACTTGTGGTTCTCTATCTCGCACAACTTGTCGGGTAGGTACCACTCAGACGGTCGGTATCTCCAAAGGAACTCGACCCACTTCAATTTCTTCAAGTATCCGTGTCGATCCTCCCACTAGACTCGACATCTCGCACTTTCGCCTAATCGGTGGTGGAATACGATCATCTTCTAATTCTCAAGAATGATTTCAACTTTGATTTATGGTTCATCATATAATCCTCTTCTAAGAATCGGCATTAGTGCTAATAATGACCTTCTCGATCCTTAGACTATAGAATAAACCACATTTCGTCCTCTAGGATAGCCAATAAACAAATTTGCATCGGATCTAGCCTCCAACTTGTCGCCTTCTTGTTCAAAGACATGTGCCGGATCGCCCATATCCTTATGTGGTTTAAACTAGCTTGCGCCCAAACCACAACTCGAAAAGGGTCTTTTCGACCGACTGATGGTACTAGATTTAGCAAGTATGTCGCCGCTTCTAAGGCATACCCCCGTATCTAAATAGGCAATGCCGCATAACTCATCATTGATCTAACCATTTCTAAAAGAGTCATATTTCTTCGCCCGACACACCATTTTGCTGTGGTGTGTCTTGTGTAGTGAGTACCGGGAGGTAATCCCACACTTCACTAGATAGTCCATAAACTCGTTATCGAGGTATTCGCCACCGCGATCGCACCGCAGTGACTTGATACTTTTACCAAGCTTCGCCTCCACTTCCGCCTTAAACTCTTTCAATTTTCAAAGCATTCAGACTTGTGGTAAAGCAGTATATGTATCCGCACTGAGTAATCGCCAATGAAAGTGACAAAATACTGCATTCTCCACGAGCTTGTGTGGACATCGGTCCACACAGTCGAATGGACTAGCTCCAACACTTTTTCGCTCTATAACCCTTCGCTTGAAGGGTCCGGGTCGACATCTTTCCTTCTATACAGATTCGCAGACCGAACGGAGTAATCGTGAGATCACCCAACGCCCATTCTTAGCCGCCTTGATCCTATTTAGATTGATGTGACCTAATCTAAGATGCCGAGGAATGTGGTGTCATCTGCTAAGAAAACTTTCTTTTAAGGTTTGATGTAGATGCAACATAGTTATAGGTATTATGTTTAGCGTAAATAGTATAAAGCTTAATTATATAATGTGCCAACACGTATAACTTCGCCATTTCTTATGATAGAAACACCACTATCAAAAATAATGTAATATCCATGAATAAATAGTTTCAAATGTAAACAAGGTTTCACGAAACTCCGCACATATAAAACGCCCTTTAAAACTAAAACTGCTCTATCAAAACATAAAGTAACATCTCCGACCGCAACGGCCTCGACTTTGGCCGCTGTCCATGGAGATCGTTATCTCGCCATCACTCGCCTCCCTTGTCCGCAGAACCCTCGCAAGGTGTAACAAACATGATCGGCCAGACTCGTGTCTACTACCCAAGAATGGGTAGAACAAGTCGCTAAACATGTTTCACATTAAAGCAAATGGCGCACTGAGCCTCGAGCATAGGGCACTTGGCCTTCCAATGCCCGCCTCAAGCACTTCAAGCACTTCGCCTCTCCTTCGCTTCTTCGAGCCTCCGTGGCAATCATGTTCTTGCTCCTACTACTCCCACTATTTCCCTCGCTCTACCACCTTTGGTGCCCCTTTCTTTTCCATTTTGCAACGGAAAATTTGGGCCCTTAGATGTGCTAGCAAGACAGCATGTGCCCTTTTCCCATAACTCCTTCCGCGCCACGAGATCATTAAGCAACCGACTAAGTGTATACTCGGTCTTGCTCATGATCGCATTCACGCCGAAAGTTCTCAAAAGACTGGGCAGGTGTTGAGGATGATATCGACCTCGCTTCACCATCAATACCTCCTCCCAACCGATCAAGACTATCCATGAGATGAGTCATGTGGAGACATGTTCATGGACCGAACTTCCTTCTTCCATCTTACACGCCAAGATTTCTCTCATTGTGTGGAAGCGATCGTCCGATCCGATCGCCCAAACTTACCTCGAGACTCGACCATATTTCGTCACGCTCACCATCGATCGATGTCCGCGAGTGCAAGCCTTTCGACATTGTAGTCATCATATAGCACTTGGCCATATTGTTCGACTTATGCCAAAGTCTCGCCGACTCGCCGCCATTAGTCGACGCGCCAAGAAGGGCATCGGGTTTAGGAGTAGTGAGAACAAACATGTGTTCTTCAAATGATAAGAACATATTCCATGTTTCGCTTCCACCGATAAAATTCGGACCGATAAGGGATTTTGTGTAGCATATTGATAATCTGTAAGAGACATATCCGAAAAGATAATGTAAACACATAAGCATACGATCGCACATAATTCAGAATAACAATATTGTAACCTTTGATAAAACAATATTGATTGAAACCTCCAATCGCCCAAGGAATCCCACATGCAAGCCACGCTGTGGACGCTACACACGAACCCCCACTGCACTAAAATATACCTTTAGTCGCTTAATTTCAATCCATGTCAACTTATCCTTATGACAAATGAAATTAATGATCGACCTTACTAGACCACATCACTATCGCAAGAAGGGACTTCATGGAAGTTGTACTCGAGGTGATGTCTAAGCAATGACCACAATTTTAACAAATAGAAATGAATTCTTAGAATTGGCATACCACTAGACCATACCGCCCAATTCAAATTCTTTGTTATCTCATTTTAAATCCATCTCTAGAGAACTTATGAAAATCGCACATGCAAGCCACGCTGTGGACGCTATACATGAAACTCCCACTTCTCAATAGATTTAAAATGTTTTATTTAGAAATCTCATCTAACAAACTTATGATAAACAAGGCAAGCAAGCCACGCTGTGGACGCCATCACAAGCAATGCCTCACTTTGTTTAGAGATCAAAAGTGGAGGTCTTGACATTTTAATTTGAAAATTAATATGTCGGGTTACTTGCTTAGTCTTTTGTTCAAAAGGTTTGTCCATGCAGATCACGTAATCCTAGCATGCTTTTCTATAGAACTCAACATGTAAAACATGCTCGCAGTAATTCTAAAATATGCTTGAAAACGCGATAAACCTAGCATGCTTACTATGCGCATCCAATCACGAAAACATATAATATGTTTGTTCACGTAATTTAAACATACATAGCATGCTTTCGATAATTTAAACATCCACGACATGCAATGAACGATTAAAATAAAATAAAACGCTCATCGTGGCCCACTGTGGAACCTCGCACTTTCCGCCTAATCTATTACATAGAATTGCAAAGCATGATCTTCATAAACTTCAAAAACGGGCCTCGCCGCACGGCACGGACCGGATTCGCCAAACCGATTGGGCCGGAAAATCGGGTTCGGGCCGAAAACGGGTCCGGGCCGAATTTGGGCGTCGGCCCAAGATGGGCCGGTAGCCGACGCGCCAGGGCAAGGCCCACAACGACGCCCAGCCGCGCGCCGCCACCTGCTCGCGCTCCTCGCCTCGCCGGTCGCGTGAAGGCGACCGCGACCCGCCGAGCATGCGCGCGCCACGCCCACGCGCAGCGAGCGCCAAGCGCGCTGCTTCGTGGTCGACTCGCGATCGCGAGCCCGCTCAAGCGCCGTGATCTCGCGCGACAAACGCACGCCCTGCCGCCGCACGCCGCGCGCCGCTGATCGCCGCCGAAGCCGCTCGAAGCGCCGAAAGCACGACCGACGTCGCCGAGCCGCCGAGGTCGACCGCCGAGGTCGCTTAGCGCGCCGAGGTCGACGCCGAGGTGGCCGCCCGAGCTCGACTCGCCGAGGTCGCCGACCGCCGAGGCCGCGCCGCCGCCGAAGATCGCCCCTCGATAAGTATTAGCGTTTCGAACGTCACCATCACTGATTTGTTACGGAAGTGGGTTATATGTTCTAACCCGCCGCTGCCGCGTGGTGGCGCAGAAAACGCAGACGAGTCGCGCCGCCGACGGCGCATCGCCGCCCGCCGCCGTCTCGCCAATAATAAGGAGTGGTACTAGCTAAGCCGAGAAAACCACGAAATAACGCCGGGCGGCGTGATCGCGAGCCGCCGAGCAGCGGAAGCCAGTGGCGCCGCCGCCGCACACACATAAGATAATTAATTTATTGCGCCCATCTTTTTCCAATGTGATCTTCGCATCCGCCTCGCTCTTCGTGCTTTCAAGAGTCTTCGCTTCTTCTTTAAGATTTATTTATTTAGGAAAAATCTAATCTAACCACGGATTTTCTCGTGGTGAAAACAAAATCCGACAAAACAAAAACGAGCCACGATGAACATAGATTGTCCTCACTCATTATCGAGAAGATACGATGATTCAACAATTAATTAATTGCGCACGTAATAATCAAACGTGAATTAATCCAACAGAGCCAAGATATCGATCCCGTGCTCGATACCAATTGTAGGGAAATTGATTTTAACCTCTCCCGAGGATCTATCTTCGATGTTTAATTCACCATACATTGATTATATTCCTAGCATGCGCCTATATAATTAATTGCAACACGTAGGGTTTTCTCGTGTTTACCTTTCAACTGCTTCGAGGATGAACGGATGAACGGATCGAGACTCGTGCTTTGATCTTCCGGATCAGATCCCGCTGCCCAATCTCCAACGCCGAGTGAGGACGATCTATGGAGAATGCTACGTAAAATCATCCTCATTCTCTCTATGATTTTCGAAAATCTCTCACCAAGGAACTATAGTGATTTTCTCAAAATATGGATAGGATAATTGAGGATTAGCCTTGATCTTATCTCTTACCTTATATTTATAATGCATTACCATAATCCCATTAGGAAAGGATCCATGCATATCCCATAAATATAATAATATCCTTATGGATAAAGAGGATCAAATCCTTACCATAGAGGATAGGGCGCCGATTTTCACAAGAGTTACGGCCCGGACGGGCCACCTGTGGATCAAATGCAAGGAATAAAGATGGGCCTCAAATAAATTAATTATCTTATGTTCAAATTTAACATAAATTAATTTATAAACATTCATTCATGCCACTAGAGAATAAATGCCGACTTACCCTTTATTACCGAAGGTGAGTCTCAAGCCAGACTTAGACATTACGAATCCCCGTATTTAAGATATCGCACGTCCATTAATTATTTAGAGCATTCTGACTGCTTAAAATAATTAATATCTTTAATTCCTTAAGTAGTACCACTCAACCTTATTATTGTACTTGA
Source organism: Salvia rosmarinus (assembly GCA_036937905.1). Taxonomy (NCBI): domain Eukaryota; kingdom Viridiplantae; phylum Streptophyta; class Magnoliopsida; order Lamiales; family Lamiaceae; genus Salvia; species Salvia rosmarinus. The sequence goes on along the minus strand of CM072822.1, from coordinate 31,529,470 downwards.
GCTAACTCAACCTGCAGGTTTAGTACAATAAACCTTTTGAGCTCCTTAAGGGGACGTCATCATCCTAAACGGATACGGTGACTCGATACAGATAACTAGCATGACATACAAGCACTGCCACCACCCAAGATGCGGAGAATATTGGGTTAGAACATATAACCCTCACCCATAACAAGTCAAAGTGATGGTCAGCAACTCATACTCACCTAATACCTTATCGAGGTTTAGATCATCGTAAGTCACCGAGATCTGGTTCTTCACGACGGTCGATAGAAGAACTCATCTCACCGTGATCCATCAATACGCCGAGACGCATCAAAGATAGACAAGCAACCAAGTCAAGTCACTTATCTACACCGCAGCTTATACCGACAACTCGTCCTCAAGTTGTCTCACCGTGATTCTTTTATATCTCATTGCTTCGACCAATCATATGCACTCGTGATCTTCTTACACAATCGTATGATCTAACTTATATATGAGATAAGGGACAGTATATATGCAATCAAGTATTCAATTCAGATAGAGATTGTAATAGTGGTAACAGAAACATTGTATACAAGCTCAACCAAACCGCTTTCAAGATACAAATCCAACAATCTCCCACTTATACTAAAGCAAACTTTTAGTATACAATGTGTCTCTACTAGCTATTACAAACAAAACCATCACTTTGCTTCTCCCACTTATACAAAAGTTTTTTCTAAGTGGGTGCCATCAAGCGCAATCCAAGTCCTCGAACGTGCACTTCGTAGACTTTTTGCAAAGCAGTGCTCTTTGTGAATGGATCCGCTAGGTTATCCGTCAGATCAATCTTTTCAATCAAGACGCCCCTCGCCTAACGATTTCGTATGACATGGTACTTTCTCTATGTGTTTGGTCGCTTTGTGGGTCCGTGGTTCCTTCGAAGTTTGCCATCGCACCGAAAGTTATCACAAGAAACTATGATACTCTTGGGCAAACCAGTACCACACCTAGATCCATGAGGTAGTTCTCGAACCATACAGCCTCCTTAGCAGCCTCCGCGGCTACATATTCGCTTCCATGGTAGAGTCCGCATGCATCGCCGCTTGCACTCCGCCAGATACGGCTCCACCTCCCAAGGTAAACACATAGCCCGAGGTAGACTTTTTCTCATCACGGTCAGCTTTGAAACCGAGTCTCAGATAACCCAAAGGCATTAGACTATCTCGCATGGTAAACCAAGCCTATAATCTCGAGTCCTTTTCGTGTACTTGAGTATATGCTTTATCGCAATCCAATGAGCTTGTCCAGGTTAGATCGATATCTAGCTACTATGCCTACCGTGATAGCGTATATCGGCCTCGACATAGATTGCAGACATGAGACTTCCTACGGCGGAAGCGTAAGGAACTTGTCTCATTTCCTCTATCTCCTTTGCAAACATAGGTGATCGCTTCCTTAGATAAAGGAACGCCATGTCCGAAAGGTAGCAATCCTTTTTGGCGGTCCGCATACTAAAACGAGTAATCACAAGATCAATGTAAGACGCCCGAGATAAGCTCAACATTTTCCTCTTGCGATCTCGGTAAACCTCGATCCCAAGAATGTACGCCGCATCTCCTAAGTCTTTCATTTGAAACCGATCGGATAACCAACTCTTTACGCCCGATAACAACTTCACATTGTTGCCAACTAGAAGAATGTCATCTACATAAAGTGCAAGAAATACCACATCACCGCTGACATCTAAACGATACACACAACTCTCGCTAGGCAACCGGGTAAATCCATAGACTTTACCACCGCCAAAGCGTAAGTTCCGTGATCGTGAGGCTTGCTTAAGCCCATAAATGGACTTCTTAAGCTTCCATACTAGATGCTCTTCACCCTTCACCACATAACCTTTCGGGTTGTCTGATATAGATGTCTCTACCTTCCTCAAGGTAACCGCTTAGAAAAGCGGTTTTCACATCCATTTGCCAAACCTCAAGGTTCAAGTGGGCTGCTATGGCCGTAAGAATTCGATGGACTTGAGCATTGCTACAAAGTAAAAGGTCTCATCGAAATCGATGCCCTCAACTGAGTGTACCTTTCGCCACAAGCCTCGGCTTTAAAAGCCAAACCTCCATCCGAATCTCTTCCCTCAGATACCCACTTACTACCTACGGCTTCCTCGCCATCCGGTAGAGGTGTCTTTTCATATACATCCATAGTCGTTATGGACTCAATTTCTAAGTCCATAGCGTGTGCCATGATCTTGCATCAATGTCTTCAGATCGTCAGATGTCCATGGGTCGATTATTGCCTGCTCGCTTCCCGAGACTAAACCAAGATTCACCCACTTAACATAAATCGCCGGGTCGACGAACAACCCTCCCACTACGACGAGGCGCCATCGGCACAATGGCAACGTGTGGGTGCAGAACTTGTGGTTCTCATCTTGCACAACTTGTCGGGTAGGTACCACTTCAGACGGTCGGTATCTCCAAAGGAACTCTCACCCACTTCAATTTTTGAAGTATCCGTGTCGATCCTCCCACTAGACTCGACATCTCGCACCTTCGCCTAATCGGTGGTGGAATACGATCATCTTCTAATTCTCAAGAATGATTTCAACTTTGGATTTATGGTTTCATCATATAATCCTCTTCTAAGAATCGGGCATTAGTGCTAATAATGACCTTCCGATCCTTAGACTATAGAATAAACCACCTTCGTCCTCTAGATAGCCAATAAATGCCTTGCAGGCCGATCTAGCCTCCAACTTGTCGCCTTCTTGTTCAAAGACATGTGCCGGATCGCCCCATATCCTTATGTGGTTTAAACTAGGCTTGCATACCAAACCACAACTCGAAAGGGTCTTTTCGATCGACTTGATGGTACTAGATTTAGCAAGTATGCCGCCGCTTCTAAGGCATACCCCGTAATCTAAATAGGCAATGTTGCATAACTCATCATTGATCTAACCATTTCCAAAAGAGTCCTATTTCTTCGCCCCGACACACCATTTTGTTGTGGTGTGTCTTGTAGTGCGCCGGGAGGTAATCCCACACTTCACTAGATAGTCCATAAACTCGTTATCGAGGTATTCGCCACCGCGATCGCATCACAGCTGACTTGACACTTTTACCAAGCTTCGCTCCACTTCCGCCTTAAACTCTTTGAATTTCTCAAAGCATTCAGACTTGTGGCGAAGTTAGTATATGTATCCGCACTCGAGTAATCGCCAATGAAAGTGACAAAATACTGCATTCTCCACGAGCTTGTGGACATCGGTCCACACAGTCGAATGGACTAGCTCCAACACTTCTTTCGCTCTATAACCCTTCGCGCTGAAGGGTCCGTCGACATCTTACCTTCTATACAGATTCGCAGATCGGGAACGGAGTAATCGTGAGATCACCCAACGCCCATTCTTAGCCAATTTGATCCTATTTAGATTGATGTGACCTAATCTAAGATGCCGAGAAATGTGGTGTCATCTTGCTAAGAAAACTTTCTTTTAAGGTTTGATGTAGATGCAACATAGTTATAGGTATTATGTTTAGCGTAAATAGTATAAAGCTTAATTATATAATGTGCCAACACGTATAACTTCGCCATTTCTTATGATAGAAACACCACTATCAAAAATAATGTAATATCCATGAATAAATAGTTTCAAATCAACAAGGTTTCACGAAACTCCGCACATATAAAACGCCTTTAAAACTAAAACTGTTCTATCAAAACATAAAGTAACATCTCCGATCGCAACGGCCTCGACTTTCGCCGCTGCCCATGGAGATCGTTATCTCGCCATCACTCAGCCTCCCTTGTCCGCAGAACCCTCAAGGTGTAACAAACATGATCAACAGACTCCGTGTCTACTACCCAAGAATGGGTAGAACAAGTCGCTAAACATGTTTCACATTAAAGCAAATGGCGACTGAGCCTCGAGCATAGGGCACTTGGCCTTCCAATGCCCGCCTCACCGCATTTCAAGCACTTGCCTCTCCTTCGCTTCTTCAAGCCTCCGTGGCAATCATGTTCTGCTCCCTACTACTCCCACTAGTTCCTTGCCTCTACCACCTTTGGTGCCCCTTTTCTTTTCCATTTTGCAACGGAAAATTTGGGCCCTTAGATGTGCTAGCAAGAGCATGTGCCCTTTTCCCATAACTCCTTCCGCTGCCACGAGATCATTAAGCAACCGACTAAGTGTATACCGGTCTTGCTCATGATCGCATTCACGCCGAAAGTTCTCAAAAGACTTGGGCAAAGTGTTGAGGATGATATCGACCTCGCTTCACCGTCAATACCTCCTCCCAACCGATCAAGACTATCCATGAGACGAGTCATGTGGAGACATGTTCATGGACCGAACTTCCTTCTTCCATCTTACACGCCAAGATTTCTCTCATTGTGTGGAAGCGGATCGTCCGATCCGATCGCCCAAACTTACTCGAGACTTGACCATATTTCATCCGGCTTACCATCGATCGATGTCGCACTGCAAGCCTTTGGACATTGTAGTCATCATATAGCACTTGGCCATATTGTTCGACTTATGCCAAAGTCCGCTGACTCGCCGCTCATTAGTCGATGCGCCAAGAAGGGCATCGGGTTTAGAGTAGTGAGAACAAACATGTGTTCTTCAATGATAAGAACATATTCCATGTTTCGCTTCCACTCGATAAAATTCGGACGGATATGGATTTTGTGCGAGCATATTGATAATCTGTAAGAGACATATCCGAAAAGATAATGTAAACACATAAGCATACGATCGCACATAATTCAGTAACAACAATATTGTAACCTTTTGATAAAACAATATTGATTGAAACCTCCAATCGCCCAAGGAATCCCACATGCAAGCCACGCGTGTGGACGCTACATTACGAACCCCCACTGCACTAAAATATACCTTTAGTCGCTTAATTTCAATCCATGTCAACTTATCCTTATGACAAATGAAATTAATGATTCGACCTTACTAGACCACATCACTATCGCAAGAAGGACTTCATGAAGTTGTACTCGAGGTGATGTCTAAGCAATGACCACAATTTTAACAAACAGAAATGAATTCTTAGAATTGGCATACTCACCAGACCATACCACTTCCAATTCAAATTTTTTGTTATCTCATTTTAAATCCATCTCTAGAGAACTTATGAAAATCGCACATGCAAGCCACGCTGTGGACGTTTACACATGAAACTCCCACTTCTCAATAGATTTAAAATGTTTTATTTAGAAATCTCATCTAACAAACTTATGATAAACAAGGCAAGCAAGCCACGCTGTGGATCGCCACTCACAAAGCTAGGCCTCACTTTGTTTAGAGAAAAAAGTGGAGGTCTTGACATTTTAATTTGAAAATTAATATGTCGGGTTACTTGCTTAGTCTTTTGTTTCAAAAGGTTTGTCCATGCAGATCACGTAATCCTAGCATGCTTTTCTATAGAACTCAACATGTAAAACATGCTCGCAGTAATTCTAAAATATGCTTGAAAACGCGATAAACCTAGCATGCTTACTATGCGCATCCAATCACGAAAACATATAATATGTTTGTTCACGTAATTTAAACATACATAGCATGCTTCAGATAATTTAAACATCCACGACATGCAATGAACGATTAAAATAAAATAAAACGCTCATCGTGGCCCACTCGTGGAACCCCGCACTTTCCCGCCTAATCTATTACATAGAATTGCAAAGCATGATCTTCATAACTTTGAAAACGGGCCTCGTGCACGGGCACGGACCGGATTCACAAACCGGATTCGGCCGAAAATCGGGTTCGGCCGGAAAACGGGTTGACAAATTTGGGCCGGTCGCCCAAGATGGCTAGGCCGCTGCCAGGGCATAGCCCATAGCGCACGCCCGCCTGGGCAAGCGCGCCACCGCGTGCTCCTCGGGCTGCCTCGCGTCGCGAAGGCGACCGCGACCCGACGAGCACGCGCATGCGCCACGCCGCCGCTGAAAGCGCCAGCGCCGCGCTTGCCCCACGGTCGACTCGCGACCGCGAGCCCGCTCGCTGCGCCGGGATCTCGCGCGACACGCGCGCCCGCCGCCCACGCCGCCACGCCGCACGCCGCCGAGCCGCCGAGCCGCCACGACCAAAGCCGCCGACGTGCCGAGCCGCCGAGCACGACCCGCCGAGGTCGCTTAGCGCCGCCGAGGCCGACTCACCGAGGTCGCCGCAGGCTACCGAGCTCGACCGCCGAGGTCGCCGCTCGCTTCCGCCGCCGAGGACGACTTGAGGTTTCGATACGATACCGCAAGCACGCCGATGGCCGAAGCGCCGCTAGGGCGCCCGTGTCTAAAAACGCGACGCCCAGATGTCATGCCGGGCGACGCTGCCCGCCGATGACGCCTTTTCCGCCGAGCCGCCGAGAAAATAAACGCTTGATACTGCTTAGCGAAAGCGCCGCACGACGCCGATATCTGCAATGGTCGCCCGCACGTCCGAATTAATTTAGCGAGTCGAACATGCAGGCGCCCATCTTTTTTCAATGTTCGCCGCCTCATTCTTCGTGCTCGCTCGCTTTCGTTTTCTTTACGAGATAAGATTTACAGAAAAAAAAATCTAATCTAACCACGGATTTTCTCGTGGTGAAAAACAAAATCCGACAAAAACAAAACCGAGCCACGATGAACGACAGATTCAACAATTAATTAATTGCGCACGTAATAATCAAACGTGAATTAATCCAACAGAGCCAAGATACTGATCCCAGGCTCTGATACCAATTGTAGGGAAATCTGATTTTAACCCTCTCCCGAGGATCTATCTTGGATGTTTAATTCACCATACATTGATTATATTCCTAGCATGCGTCTATATAATTAATTGCAACACGTAGGGGTTTTCTCGTGTTTACCTTTGAATCATGGGATGAACGGGATGAACGGATCGAGACTCGTGCTTTGATCTTCTCGGATCGTATCCTGCCGCCCAATCTCCAACGCCGAGTGAGGACGATCTATGGAGAATGCTACAGTAAAATCATCTCATTTTCCTCTCTATGATTTTCAAAATCTCTCACCAAGGAACTATAGTGATTCTCGAAAATTTATGATAGGATAATTAAGGATTAGCCTTGATCTTATCTCTTACCTTATATTTATAATGCATTACCATAATCCCATTAGAAAGGATCCATGCATATCCCATAAATATAATAATATCCTTATGGATAAAGAGGATCAAATCCTTACCATAGAGGATAGGGCGCCGATTTTCACACTAAGTTACGGCCCGGACGGGCCACCTGTGGATCAAATGCAAGGAATAAAGATGGGCCTCAAATAAATTAATTATCTTATGTTCAGCCCAGAACATAAATTAATTTATAAACATTCATTCATGCCACTAGAGAATAAATGCTGACTTACCCCTATATTACCGAAGGTGAGTCTTGCTTGCACTATGACATTACGAATCCCCGTATTTAAGATATCGCACGTCCATTAATTATTTATAGCATTCTGGACTGCTTAAAATAATTAATATCTTTAATTCCTTAAGTAGTACCACTCAACCTTATTATTGTACTTGAGCTAACTCAACCTGCAGGGTTTAGTACAATAAACCTTTTGAGCTCCTTAAGGGACGCCATCATCCTAAACGGATACGGTGACTGATATAGATAACTAGCACGACATACAAGCACCGCCACCACCCAAGATGCGGAGAATATCAAGTTAGAACATATAACCCTCACCCATAACAAGTCAAAGTGATGGTCAAGAACTCATACTCACCTAATACCTTATCGAGGTTTAGATCATCGTAAGTCACCGAGATCTGGTTCTTCACGACGGTCGATAGAAGAACTCATCTCACCGTGATCCATCAATACGTCGTAGACGCATCAAAGATAGACAAGCAACCAAGTCAAGTCACTTCTTATCTACACCGCACCCTATACCGACAACTCGTCCTCAAGTTGTCTCACAGTGATCCTTTTATATCTCATTGAGCTTCGACCAATCATACGCACTTTCGTGATCTTCTACACACCGTATGATCTAACTTATATATGAGATAAGAGGACTTAGATATATGCAATCAAGTATTCAATTCAGATAGAGATTGTAATAGTGGTAACAGAAACATTGTATACAAGCTCAACCAAACCGCTTTCAAGATACAAATCCAACAATCTCCCACTTATACTAAAGCAAACTTTTAGTATACAATGTGTCTCCCTACTAGCTATTACAAACAAAACCATCACTTTGCTTCTCCCACTTATACAAAAGTTTCTTTCTAAGTTGGTGCCATCAAGCGCAATCCAAGTCCTCGAACGTGCACTTCAGACTTTTTGCGGCAGCTCTTTGTGAATGGATCCGCTAGGTTATCCGTCAGATCAATCTTTTCAATCAAGACGTCCCCTCGCCTCACGATTTCTCGTATGACATGGTACTTTCACTCTATGTGTTTGGTCGCCTTGTGGGTCCGTGGTTCCTTCGAGTTTACCATCGCACCGAGTTATCACAAGAACTATGATACTCTTGGGCAAACCAGTACCACACCTAGATCCATGAGGTAGTTCTTAACCATACAACCTCCTTAGCAGCCTCCGGCGGCTACATATTCGGCTTCCATGGTAGAGTCCGCAATGCATCGCCGCTTTGCACTCCGCCAGATACGGCTCCACCTCCCAAGGTAAACACATAGCCGAGGTAGACTTTTTCTCATCACGGTTAGCTTGGAACCGAGTCCAGATAACCCAAAGGCATTAGACTATCTCGCATGGTAAACCAACCTATAATCTCGAGTCCTTTCGGTACTTGAGTATATGCTTTATCGCAATCCAATGAGCTTGTCCAGGTTAGACAGATATCTAGCTACTATGCCACCGCATAGCGTATATCGGCCTCAGACATAGCATTCGCGATATGAGACTTCCTACGACGGAAGTAAGGAACTTGTCTCATTTCCTCTATCTCCTTTGCAAATGATAGGTGATCGCTTCTTAGATAAAGGAACGCCATGTCCGAAAGGTAGCAATCCTTTCTTGGCGGTCCGCATACTAAAACGAGTAATCACGTGATCAATGTAAGACGCCCGAGATAAGCTCAACATTTTCCTCTTGCGATCTCGGTAAACCTTGATCCCAATAATGTACGCCGATCTCCTAAGTCTTTCATTTGAAACCGATCGGATAACCAACTCTTTACGCCTCGATAACAACTTCACATTGTTGCCAACTAGAAGAATGTCATCTACATAAAGTGCAAGAAATACCACATCACCTGCTGACATCTAAACGATACACACAACTCTCGCTAGGCAACCGGGTAAATCCATAGGACTTTACCACCCGCCAAAGCGTAAGTTCCGTGATCGTGAGGTTTGCTTAAGCCCATAAATGGACTTCTTAAGCTTCCATACTAGATGCTCTTCACCCTTCACCACATAACCTTCGGTTCGCTGATATAGATGTCTCTACCTTCCTCAAGGTAACCGCTTAGAAAAGCGGATTTCACATCCATTTGCCAAACCTCAAGGTTCAAGGGGCTGCTATGGCCGTAAGAATTCGATGGACTTGAGCATTGCTACAGCGAAAAGGTCTCATCAAATCGATGCCCTCAACTGAGTATACCCTTTCGCCACAAGCCCGGCTTTAAAAGCCAAACCTCCATCTGAATCTCTTCCTTTGTATACCCACTTAATACCTATGGCTTCCTTGCCATCCGGTAGAGGTGTCTTTTCGTATACATCCATAGTCATTATGGACTCAATTTCTAAGTCCATAGCGTGTGCCATGATCTTGCATCAATGTCTCAGATCGCCTCGTCAGATGTCCATGGGTTGATTATTGCTCGTTCGCTTCCCGTGACTAAACCAAGATTCACCCACGAACATAAATCGCCGGGTTGACGAACAACCCTCCCACTACGACGAGGCGCTACTAGCACAATGGCAACGATGGGTGCAGATACTTGTGGTTCTCTATCTTGCACAACTTGCTGGGTAGGTACCACTTGTACGGTCGGTATCTCCAGTGGAACTCGACCAAATTCAATTTCTTGAAGTATCTCGTGTCGATCCCTCCCACTAGACTCGACATCTCGTACCTTTGGCCTAATCGGTGGTGGAATACGATCATCTTCTAATTCCTGAAGAATGATTTCAACTTTGGATTTATGGTTTGTCATATAATCCTCTTCTAAGAATCGGCATTAGTGCTAATAATGAACTTCGATCCTTAGACTATAGAATAAACCACCTTCGTCCTCTAGGATAGCCAATAAACAAGCTTTGCGCCGATCTAGCCTCCAACTTGTCGCCTTCTTGTTCAAAGACATGTGCCGGATCGCCCCATATCCTTATGTGGTTTAAACTAGCTCATACCAAACCACAACTCGAAGGGGTCTTTCGACCGACTTGATGGTACTAGATTTAGCAAGTATGCCTCCGCTTCTAAGGCATACCCCGAATCTAAATAGGCAATGCTGCATAACTCATCATTGATCTAACAATTTCCAAAAGAGTCCTATTTCTTCGCCTCCGACACACCATTTTCTTTGTGGTGTGCCGGTGCAAAGGAGTTGGGAGGTAATCCCATACTTCACTAGATAGTCCATAAACTCGTTATCGAGGTATTCGCCACCGCGATCGACCGCAAAGTGACTTGACACTCTTACCAAGCTTCGTCTCCCTTACGCCTTAAACTCTTTGAATTTCTCAAAGCATTCAGACTTGTGGAACTCTTTGAATTTCTCAAAGCATTCGACTTGTGGTAAGGTATATGTATCCGCACCTGAGTAATCGCCAATGAAAGTGACAAAATATTCGCATTCTCCACGAGCTTGTGTGGACATCGGTCCACACAGTCGAATGGACTAGCTCCAACACTTCTTTCGCTCTATAACCCTTCGCCAAGGCTCGTCGACATCTTTCCTTCTATACAGGATTCGCAGACTGGGAACGGAGTAACTGTGAGATCACCCAACGCTCCATTCTTAGCCAGTCTTTGGATCCTATTTAGATTGATGTGACCTAATCTAAGATGCCAGAGAAATGTGGTGTCATCTTGCGAAGAAAACTTTCTCTTTTTAAGGTTTGATGTCGATGCAACATAGTTATAGGTATTATGTTTAGCAGAAATAGTATAAAGCGAATTATATAATGTGCCAACACAGATAACTTCGTCATTTCTTATGAAAGAAACACCACTATCAAAAATAATGTAATATCCATGAATAAACAATTTCAAACAGAACAAGGTTTCACGAAAATCCGCACATATAAAAACCTTTATTACTAAACTGCTCTATGAAAACATAAAGTAACATCTCGATCGCAACGGCCTCGACTTTCGCGGCGCTGCCCATGGAGATCGTTATCTCGCCATCACTCAGCTCCTTTGTCCGTAGGAACCCGCAAGGTGTAACAAACATGATCGAACAGACTCGTGTTCACTACCCAAGAATGGGTAGAACAAGTCGCTAAACATGTTTCACATTAAAGCAAATGGCGCACTTGAGCCTCGAGCATAGGGCACTGGCCTTCCAATGCCCGCCTTGCACTTGAATCACTTGCCCCTCTCATTTCGCTTCTTCGAGCCTCCTATGGCGCTCATGTTCTGCTCCTACTACTCCCACTAGTTCCTTGCTTCTACTACCTTTGGTGCCCTTTTCTTTTCCATTATGCAACGGAAAATTTGGGCCCTTAGATGTGCTAGCAAGAGCATGTGCTCCTTTTCCCATTACTCCTTCGCTGCCACGAGATCATTAAGCAACCGACTAAGTGTATACTCGCCTTGCTCATGATCGCATTCACGCCGAAAGTTCTCAAAAGACTTGGCAAAGGTGTTGAGGATGATATCGACCTCGCTTCACCGTCAATACCTCCTCCCAACCGATCAAGACTATCCATGAGATGAGTCATGTAGGAGACATGTTCATGGACCGAACTTCCTTCTTCCATCTTACACGCCAAGATTTCTCTCATTGTGTGGAAGCGGATCGTCCGATCCGATCGCCCAAACTTACTCTCGAGACTTGACCATATTTCGGTCAAGGTCTACCATCGATCGATGTCTGTACTGGAAGCCTTTGACATTCAGTAGTCATCATATAGCACTTAGCCATATTGTTCGACTTATGCCAAAGTCCGCTTGATCACACCGCCATTAGTCGACGCGTCCAGAAGGGCATCGGGTTTAGGAGTAGTGAGAACAAACATGTGTTCTTCGGCGATAAGAACATATTCCATGTTTCGCTTCCACTCGATAAAATTCGGACCGATAAGGGATTTTGTGCGAGCATATTGATAATCGTTGTAAGAGACATATCCGAAAAGATAATGTAAACATATAAGCATACGATCGCACATAATTGTGAATAACAATATTGTAACCTTTGATAAAACAATATTGATTGAAACCTCCAATCGCCCAAGGAATCCCACATGCAAGCCACTGTGTGGACGCACATGAACCCCCGACTGCACTAAAATATACCTTTTAGTTGTTAAATTTCAATCCATGTCAACTTATCCTTACGACAAATGAAAATAATGATTGGACCTTACTAGACCACATCACTATCGCAAGAAGGGACTTGGCGGAAGTTGTACTCGAGGTGATGTCTAGCAATGACCATAATTTTAACAATGGAAAATGAATTTTAGAATTGGCATACTCACTAGACCATACCACTTCCAATTCAAATTCCTTTGTTATCTCATTTAAATCCATCTCAGAGAACTTATAAAATCGCACATGCAAGCCCACGCGTGTGGGACGTTACACATGAAACTCCCACTTCTCAATAGATTTAAAAGGTTTTATTTAGAAATCTCATCTAACATACTTATGATAAAGTAAAAGCAAGCAAGCCATGCTGCGTGGATCGCCACTCACAAAGTGCATCTAACTTTGTTTAGAGATCAAAAAGTGGAGGTCTTGACATTTTAATTTGAAAATTAATATGTCGGGTTACTTGCTTAGTCTTTTGTTTCAAAAGGTTTGTCCATGCAGATCACGTAATCCTAGCATGATTTTCTATAGAACTCAACATGTAAAACATGCTTGCAGAATTCTAAAATATGCTTGAAAACGCGATAAACCTAGCATGCTTACTATGCGCATCCAATCAAGAAAACATATAATATGTTTGTCTACGTAATTTAAACATACATAGCATGCTTCGGCATTATTTAAACATCCACGACATGCAATGAACGATTAAAAATAAAATAAAACGTTCATCGTGGCCCACTCGTGGAACCTGCACTTTCCTGCCTAATATATTACATAGAATTGCAAAGTACAGATCTTCATAATCTTCGAAAAATGGGCCTCGCGTGCACGGGCACGGACCGGATTCGTCAAAACTGGATTCGGGCCGGAAAATTGGGTCGGGAAAACGGGTCCGGCCGGATCTAGCCAAAATGGGCCGGGCGTGTGCGCTAGGGCACAGCCATGCGCGCCAGCACTTTGCGCCGCCACCTGGTGCTCCTGGCTGCCTGCCATGGTCGCCGCGACCGCAACCCGACGAGCACGCGTGTGGCGGCGCCACGCGCTCATGGTAGCAGCGGCGCTTGGCGCTGCCGCCGAGATCGACTCGCGACCACGAGCACGCTCGCGGCGCCTAGGATCTTGCGCGACAAACGCGCACCCCATCGCCGTGCGGCGCTTTCGCATTCGCCGCCGAGCCGCCCAGCGGCCGAGCCGCCGACCGCCGAGCCGCCGAGGCCGACTCACCGAGGTCGCTGCGGGCTGCCGAGGATGACACGAGGTTTCCGCGCCGCCATGGCCGAAGCGCCGGGCGCCCGCGAAAAACGCACGCCCGTGTTGCCCGCACGCGACGCTACGCGCCACGCGTGACCTCGCTCGCCGCACGCGCCCGTCCGCCGAGCCGTCGAGAAAACACGCACACGCCGGGTGGCGTGACTGCGAGCGCCGCGCACACTCAGCGTGACGTCGCCCGCACGCCGTCCGGTCGTGCGCCCAATTTTTCCAACGTACCTTCGTCGCCTTGTTCTTCGTGCTTTCATCTTCGTTCTTCTTTTACAGATAAGATTTACAGAAAAACAGATCTAATCTAACCACGGATTTTCTCGTGGTGAAAAACAAAATCGATAAAAACAAAACCGAGCCACGATGAACAGCGATTCAACAATTAATTAATTGCGCGCGTAATAATCAAACGTGAATTAATCCAATGAGCCAAGATATCGAACACGGCTCGATACCAATTGAAGGGAAATCGATTTTAACCCTCTCCGATGATCTATATTGGATGTTTAATTCACCATACATTGATTATATTCCTAGCATGCGTCTATATAATTAATTGCAACACGTGGGGTTTTCTCGTGTTTACCTTTGAATGGCGGGGATGAACGAGATGAACGGATCGAGACTGGTGCTTTGATCTTACGGATCAGTATCCCGGCTGCCCAATCTCCAACGCCGAGTGAGGACGATCTATGGAGAATGCTACAAAAATCTCCTCCTCTCTCTATGATTTTCGAAAATCTCTCACCAAGGAACTCTTGGAAATATCGAAAATTTAGGCTTAGGATAATTAAGGATTAGCCTTGATCTTATCTCTTACCTTATATTTACAATGCATTACCATAATCCCATTAGGAAAGGATCCATACATATCCCATAAATATAATAATATCCTTGTGGATAAAGAGGATCAAATCCTTACCATAGAGAATAGGGCCCGATTTTCACACTAAGTTACGAACTGGATGTGCCACCAGTGGATCAAATGCAAGGAATAAAGATGGGCCTCAAATAAATTAATTATCTTATGTTCAAATTTTAACATAAATTAATTTATAAACATTCATTCATGCCACTAGAGAATAAATGCCGACTTACCCCTTTATTACCGAAGGTGAGTCGGGCTGCACTTAGACATTACGAATCCCCGTATTTAAGATATCAGACGTCCATTAATTATTTATAGCATTTTGACCGCTTAAAATAATTAATATCTTTAATTCCTTAAGTAGTACCACTCAACCTTATTATTGTACTTGAGCTAACTCAACTGCGCAGGTTTAGTACAATAAACCTTTGAGCTCCTTAAGGTGGCGTCATCATCCTAAACGGATACAAGTCAAAGTGATGGTCAAGCAACTCAAAGTCACCTAATACCTTATCGAGGTTTAGATCATTGTAATTCACCGAGATCTAGGTTCTTCACGACGGTCGAGATAGAAGAACTCATCTCACCGTGATCCATCAATACGTCGAGACGCATCAAAGATAGACAAGCAACCAAGTCAAGTCACTTCTTATCTACACAAGAACCTATACCGACAACTCGTCCTCAAGTTGTCTCACCAGATCCTTTTATATCTCAATTGCTTGACCAATCATACGGACTTACGTGATCTTGTACACACCGTATGATCTAACTTATATATGAGATAAGGGACTTAGATATATGCAATCAAGTATTCAATTCGAGATAGGAGATTATAATAGTGGTAACACGAAACATTGTATACAAGCTCAACCAAAGCGCTTTGGTGAGACAAATCCAACACTTGAGACATACCTCGACATATGTGACACCATCAAGCAGAATGGGGTGCCACAAGATACAATCCGGATGCGCATGTTTGGATTTTCATTGCGCAGCCAGGCGAAGGATTGGTTCAAGAGCCTGGACCGAACCGGGATAGACAGTTGGGGGAAACTTTGCTAGAAGTTTCTTTCGAAATATTTTCCGCCGGCGAAAGCGCAGAAGATAATGGCCGAGAACTCCCATTTCTACCAACAAGGAGACGAGTCATTATTCGAGACATGGGAGAGATTCAGGGGCCTACTGAGAAAGTGCCCACAACATGGATTCTCCGAGGCGGCGAGATCTGCACGGTTCTATAGTGGGCTGACATTGCATAGGAGAAGCATTGTAGATGCGTCGGCAGGGGATGCCTGTTGAATCGCCGAGTAGAGGAGGCCAACCGCATAATAGAAGAGATGACGGCCAATAGTTATCAATGGCCGATTGAGAGAACGCCGATTGGTCAAAGCGATTCTTGTCAGAGGTCGACTCGGAATACGACGATCATATGAAGAAGTTCACTCTTTTAAAGAGCCGATCGAGACAGAGGATGTCAATTATATCAATCGGAGGAACCATGGAAATCCGGCATACCATCCTAACAATGTGAATCATCCTAATTTGTCGATATACAACCCCAATAATTTCTAACAACCTCCAAAGAAGCTTCAGCATGCATGAATGGTATGATTCAAGAACCAAGAAGCGAGCTAGAGGATATGATGCAACAGTTGGTTGTGAGCAACCAACAATGGCACTCCAACGTAATTCTTTTCATCAAGACCTTGGCGAGAGGATAACACGGTTGGAATCTAATGTAATGACCATGGGCAAACACTTGAAGATGATGGAGAATCAAATTGGTCGATATAATTGCACAACAAAATGCATGACAAAGACGGGTCAATTTCCGAGTACACGGAAGTGAACCCAAAGAATCGGTGCTTTGCTATCCGGTTGAGAAGTGGAAGCGTGCTGCAACCACCCGGATGAAGAAGGAGAAAGAAGAGCACCGCGACCGAGCTTGCGACCGCGAGCCTGGCCGCGAGACATCACACAGAGCATATTCAAGAGGAGCTCGCGAGCGACCCCGCGATCGCTAGGAAGAATGAAGCGACCATGAGAAATTAGGCAGATAGCTCGGGGGGAAGTTAGCGACCGAGCCCGCGAGCGCGAGCTCGGCCGCGAAGAAGAATGCCGACGCTGCCCAGACCCCTAGCGACCGTACTCGCGGCTGCGAGGATGGTCGCGAGGGACGGCCAGTAGATAAATATCTGACGTATACCCCTCCGATTCCGTTCCCGAGTCGTCTAGCCAAGCCAAAGCATGATGATAGGCTGACCCGATTTCTGGAAATGTTCGAGAAGGTGAATATCAATATTCCCTTACTAGATGCACTCAAAGATATGCCGGGGTACATGAAATTCCTCAAGGATGCCGTCACCAACAAGAAGAAGCTGAAAAAGTTCGAGACAATTAATTTGTCTCAAGAGTGCGATCTTTGTCTTTGTCTTTGCAAAATAAGTTGCCATTGAAGCAGAAAGATCCAGGCAGCTTCACTATACCTTGTGTCATTGGAGGGCATACTTTCTCCAGAGTTTTGTGCGACCTAGGGGCAAGCATCAACTTGATGCCGTTGTCCATATTTAACAAATTGGAGATTGGAGTATTGAAGCCTACTACAATTACTCTCCAAATGGCAGACGCATCAGTCACCCGTCCAAAAGGGATAGTGGAATATGCGCTTATCAAAGTCAAAAGATTTATTTTCCCAGCGGATTTTGTAGTCCTTGATATGCCAGAGGATGGGAACACACCTCTCATTCTAGGGAGACCGTTCTTAGCCACGGGCAGGGCTCTGATCGATGTGCAGGAGGGTGATCTCACCTTCCGCGTGAATAAGGATGAGTTGACCATTTCGATCTATATTTCCATCACGAGAAATGATAACTCAACACATGAAGATTGCTGTTCGGTCACCACTGCCACAGCCAGCCCATTTTTGAGCCCGAATTCCAATAGACCATCGGACGAGCATGCTACAAAGAAGAGGTGGACTCGGTATAAAAATCAGAGTGAGTCGTTTACGTTTGGGGGAAGCTACTCTTACACTAAATGGTGGTCTGTTGTCAATGATAAGTACAAGGGCAAACAAAACTTTGGAAAGACCACAGTTGTCAAATCGCCCGAATGATGAGAGGTAACGTCGAGCTAGCGACGATAAATCTAGCACTGGTTGGGAGGTAACCCAACATTTTTTTCATGCTTTTATGTTTTTCATTTTGTTTTTCTCGTTTTTCTTTGTTTTGTCGTGTCGTGTCTTGTTTGTTCTTTTTTAAGTCCCAAGGTTTATCATCAATGGCGAGGATTCTATCCGCCACCGGAGTAGCTCGGCATACGAGGTAAGGTCTCTCTACCAACTACTCTTTTTTGCAAACCTTATTGCCTCCATTTCCACCTGTTTACAATAAGTTTGGGGGGAGTGGACGAGTTTGGTTGGTTGAGAGTCTTGTTCTTGTTTTTTTTGTTTTCTTGTAAAGTTGTTATGCTTTGGGGCTTTTGTTGTGTCTTTGTTTTGTTGTGTCTGTCGATCAAGGAGTTAAGTGAAATGTGTTAATACATGTTTCCAATGATGATAGAAATTTTCTGAAAAATGTTGTATATAGTGCACATGATGTGTTAGGAAACAAAGCATGAATGGCTTGAGATTGCTTAGCTTATTGTTTTTCACCATTTGCTTAAACCGTGAGACTTGAGCTTCACTGTATAAACATCTTGATACAGTTTCTTTTAATTGTGTGATATCGTGCATGTAATCATCTTCTAGAACTTGCCGCGTTTCTGTGTCGAGACTACAATATGTGTTTCGAATATGGAAAGGATAAAAGGCCATCTTTGTTAACCACATATTTGCCCATACACTAACCCAATGATATATACCGTTTGTCGCCTTCTTTGAGCCTTTATTTAGACTTTATTTTTTCTTAACCGGATGATAGGAGGTGAGGATGCATATGGGAAACAAGGGGAGTAATTTTGTTTTGATACATTAAGTTGGAATAAAAGATGGAGAGTAAAAGAATGGTACCCGTGTGAAAACGAATGGACCCTATAAGCTCTAGTACAAAACCAAGAAAATTCAAGTGAAAAATGTGAGCATAAAGGGTTTTTGTTATCAAAGTATAAGGTACCTTATGTGCATAAACGTTGATTTAACATGTTGGAAAGAAAAGGGGAAATGGACAAAGTCCATATGTTTTGAATGTATGAATGGGGGTGCTTGGAGTAAAGTTTAAGTCACTTAGCCATATATTATCCTACCTTAACCAATGTGCCTACATTACAACCTATAAAAAGCCATTTTTGATCCTAATTTGAACACATTTGATGTGGTGGAGAAATTAGAGAAACGGCAAGCCTATGCTAAGATTTTGCATTGCATTGATTTTTGAGTGTATACACGTCCTTAATTTCTTTATGAGTTTAAGTTTACTCTATATTTTACACACATGCCGTTGTGAGGGTTGAATTGAATGAGATTTTTGCTTTCAATGGCTGTACATTGCCGAGTTGACTAATCTCGTCATGTGCGCTAATGATTTTGAGCTTTGAGATATTTCTGAGGCTTAATTGTGTTAATCATCTTTGCTGACGCTCGTTGATCTTTCGTTGTGTCTCTCTTTCCTTTTTGTTTTTTTTTTGTTTGTGGACAAACAATGCTTTAAGTTTGGGGGGGGTTTGATAAACGCGCATTTTACACGTTTATTGTTGATATTTAAAGATGATTTTAGATCAATAAAGTGCGCTTATGTCTTGGATCTCAATGCTTTTACATATTCTTGGAAGATCTCGCTCTTGGTTCCTTTTGGTGTTTGGTAGGCTTATAAGATGATAATCAAGCATGGAAGCAAGCACGAGCGAAAGAAGGTTGAAAGCAGGGCCTAGCGACCACCTTCGCAGTCGCTAGCCCGTGCGCGAGAGCGAGAACAATACAAATCTGATGTTTCGCGACCGACCTAGCGATCGCTAGGTCGGCCGTGAGGAAAATATTTACGACGCGGCCACTCCCAACGACCGAGAGACGTGCCCGCGAAGTTACCCGACGAACTAAGCCTTTGAAAAAGAGCTATCGCCCGATTTCGCGACCATACCTAGCGACCGCGAGCCAGGTCGCGAGGCAAGCTAGCGAGCGCGTGCCCAGCCGAGAAGACGAAGGAGCTCGAGCGAGGATGATCCCTCACTATCGAGCTCGCGACCGGGAGCTCGGCCGTGAAGTGCGTGGCTCAAGAGTCCAAAATTAGGGTTTCACCTTATGCCTATATCAGACATCGCCTCGCCCAAGCCGCCTCCGCACCTAATTTACACGTTTTTGTCCGCTTTTTCACAATTTTCATTCTTTTGCACTCTAGCTTTGATTTATATTCCTTCTAGCTTTAGTTTTCAACGTTTCACGTTAGTTTTACGCATTGTCGACGCTTCCAAACGCTTTTGTCCGAACAATTTCCGTGTTTTTCTGTTTTTCACTGAGGTTGGGATACGAACCCAACGATTGTTCTTCCGACGCTACACTACGGGTTTTATCTTTATATTTTCTATTCCTATGATTATTTCGCATTTAATTTCGTTTATAATGTCTAGCTAAATTCCGTTCTAATCCTAGGGTTTACATGATTCTATCCTAAATGTTGGATTTCATCTTTCGCAGGACTTTTGGTCCTCGACATGCCGTAAGACGGGAACATGCCTCTCATTCTGGGAGACCGTTCTTAGCCACAAGCGTAACGTTGGTTGATGTGCAGGATGGTGATCTCACCTTCCGTGTGAATAAGGAGAGTCGACAATTTCAATCTATGATGTCATCAAGTTTACATGATAATTCGAGTATGAGGATTGTTATTTGATCAAGACCGCCATAGCTACCCCGCCTCAAGACTTGATGGCAACCAACCGGTCGTTGGAAGTTTACTAGAAAAAGTCGACTCGACATGAAACCCCGAATGTTCTGTTAAAGTTTGGGGATGGCCACTTCCACAATAAAATGGTGGTCTCAGCAGAACGCAGTATATAGATGCAAGCAAAACATGATGAGGAGGTCAGTAGTCAAATTGCCCGATTGATGAGAGGTAACGTCGAGCTAGCGGTGAAAGATTTAGCACTGGTTGGGAGGTAACCCAATTTATTTACCTGCTTTATGTTTTTCTTTTTGCTTGTTTTGTCTTTCTTTGTTTTTTATCTTTTCGTGTCGTCTTGGTCGTTTTTGGTGTCCAAAAATATAATTGCTTTTATAAAAACATAAAAAAAGTCACGACTAGCGACCGAGCTAGCGACCGCTAGCCCGGCCACTAGGATAATATATAGAGTTTTTGGCAAAAACTAGCGACCGCCCTAGCGATCGCGAGAGTGGCCGCTAGTTTAATACAGAACATTTTTCGTGCAAAACTAGCGACCGAGCTAGCGATCGCTAGCTCGGCCACGAGGCCCGACCCAACCCGACTCGAATTAAAGACGTCAACTCGTGTGTTTTACCTTATTTTTATACTTCTCCCCCTCATTTTTACACTCACACACCCAATTCATTCTCTCAAACTCTCAAACCCTAGTTCCTCTCTCTTTTGTGCTTTCCAAGTCTTTTCCACTCAAGGTATGCTTCATATGTTCAATTCTTCTTTGATTTAAGCTTGTAAGCATGAATTAGAAGAGTTTGACCGATTGTTTTCTTCTTATTGTGGAACATTGAAGAGTTAATGAACTAGAACATATATTGCTAGATTTATATGGTTTTTGAGCATGCTTCTTACGTTGTTCGGTGTATTTGTGTTCATTGAAGTATATTGTTGGATTAATTCACCTAAATTGTGTCTTTGAGGTAAAAATTCGTGAAACCCTAGTTGTTTATTCGCGACTAGCGACCAGGCTAGCGACCGCTAGCCTGGCCGCGAGCTCATTAGCGATCGTTAGTAAGCGTCTCACGACCACCCTAGCGATCGCTAGGGCGGCCACGAGGCAACCCAAAATTCGCCATATGATGTGTTTTGAGCCTATGTGTGTATTCTTTCCCTTGTTATGCCTTATACGAACATATGTTATTATGAGGGGAAGAATTTTGTTAATTCCAAGTTTGGAGGAGCTATATATTGAATGGGGTTGATGTTTGTTTTGAAAATTTATTTGATAAACATGAACTAACATTGCAATATCTTTTAGGTACAATATACCACCACGTACATCCGGAAGCAAGCGAAAGGGGAATGAGCTCGCTTCTTCTTCACAGGGAAAAACGATCGATGAGTTTTCCCGCACTATGGAGATACGTGCCCGCCAAGTCCCTTGAGGGACGAGATGGAGGAGGTTGGTGCAGCTCAAGCACCGACATTGCAGATTTATGTGCATAGAAACATGTCAGGCGATGGGGATAGCCAACGATGTCATGTGGCTAGCCGAGTGATCCGATCTTTATTTTATCATCACGGCGAATTATTTGACATACCGGATCCTGACACTGGAGTTTATGTCGATCGTGTATGTCCACAAGACGCATGGGTCGCCGGATTATATTACTTTCAGTTGGGAAACGAGCCCGTGCAAGCTCACGGTAGATGAGTTGAATGAAATCATCAATGGCTCTCCGACGGTAGATATATTGGTGATATAGAAGACTCGGCCCTCGATATGTGGCCATTGTTTATTGATCCAAAGAAGGGAGCGATTCCGTACTATGATGCCACGAGGGTAAAGGTAAGCTCGACACGGAATCCTCGCTGTCCGCTACTTCCTCCGCCTCCTCACTTTCACGATCCATGCCCGCACCAATGCCGCACATGCCTCCCAAGATATGAGCATCATGATTGGTGTTTGCACCGGCGAAAAATGCATGCCGGCATGTTCCTCGCCCAAAGATTTTGGATGCGGTCAAGTTTCGAAATGCGAGGATCCTGCGATTGGGGTTTCGCCATCCCTATTGCCGACTTCTTTGAGTGGAGATTCGAGAGGATCCTATCTCTCGTGATATTTTGTGGACAAACAATACCTTTATGTCCACACGCCTCAAGAGAGACTCCTGTTACCTTTCGTCGCTATACGACAAGAACGGCCATCCATCTTCCGACCGCACAACACCGATCTCACCAACTTAATCGAAAATGGAGGCCCGGCGACAACCGAACATGATGTCGACATGCACTATAGCTAGGCTCGGTAGCCTAAATATGCAAGGAGAGGTAGAGCTGGGAGAAGAGGAAGTGAACAGAGTCCGTGATATGAGGCAGTGTGACGAGTTGCACCCACCACCCACCCAAGGTAACCCGGGATCTATGAACGCTTAGATCGTATAGATGGTCGCCTCGACCACATAGATGGAGTCCACCTCCATGATGGCCCAACAACAGCCTCTTCGCCCAACCACAGCACATCAAGAGCACCGGCCACGATGATGCAAGAATGAGACCGATGGCGAGATTTTATCCGCCGAGTAGCGGCATATGAGGTAAGGTCTCTCTCCCAACCACTCTTTTCTGCAACCTTATTGCTCTAAATATCACAATAAGTTTGGGGGTAGTAGAAGAGTTTGTTTGGTTGTTTAGTCCTTTTTATGTTGCTTTATCTTGTAAGTTTTTATGTTTTGGGCTTGTGTGTCTTTTGTTTTCGTTGTTGTGTCTTTTGATCAACGAGCTTAAGTGAAGAGTGTTAACCTATGTGGCCAATGATGACATAAATTTTCTAAAATATCGCTGATGGTGCACATGATGTGTTAGAAAACCAGCATGTATGACTTGAGATCGCTTATCTTGTTGTTTTCACCATTTGCATAAACCGTGAGACTTGAGCATTACTATATAAACATCATGTTACAGTTTCTTTTAAAAGTGTGATATCATGTTTGTAATTATCTTCTAGAACTTGCCATGTTTTCTGTGTCGAGATTACAATATGTGTTTCGAATATGGAAAGGATAAAAAGCCATCTTTGTGAACCACGAATTTACCCATACACTAACCCAATAATATATACCATTTTTCACCTACTTTGAGCCTTTATTAGACCTTATTATTTTGTTAACTGGATGATAAGAGGTGAGGATGGATATGAGAATCAAGGGGGTCAAATGAATTGATGTATTACGTCGGTTTAAAAGCTAGAGAACTACCTATGTGGAAAAGAATGGTACCTCTTCGGAAAAGAATGGACCCTATAAGCTCTATTAAAAAGAAGAAAAAGAAAAATAATATAATAATGTGAGCATAAAGGGATATTCATCAAGGTACAGGTATCTCAAGTTTGAATGAATGTGATTTAGCAAGTTGGAAAGAAAAAAAGGGAAATGGACAAAGTCCATTGAAAAGTATAAATGGGGGTACTTGGAGTCGCATTTGAGTCACTTAGCCATATATCACCCTACCTTAACCAATGTGCCTACATTACAACCCGTGAAAAGACCTTTTTGATCCTAATTTGAACGCATTTGACGTGGTGGAGATATTAGAGAAATGGCAAGCTTATGGTAAGATTTTTGCATGACATTGATCTTTGAGTGTATATTTTTCCGACCCCAGGGGAGCGGCCCATTCCCGAGTCTCCCGCACTGCTCAAGGTTGTGTGCGCAAGTTTGATCGAGGATTGGAGGGAGGAGAGGTGGAAGAAAAGGCTCGGGATGGATTTAGGAGTCTTTGTGCGAGCCGTATGACATTGATCTTTGAGTGTATACCCGTCCTGAATTTTCTTCTAAGTTTGAGTGTACACTATATTATACACATGCCTTTGTGAGGGTTGAATTGAATAAGATTTTGCTTTCAATTGTTGTACATTGTCGAGTTGACTAATGTCGTCAAGTGCGCTGTTGTTTTTAAGCTTTGAAAGATTTAAAGGTTCTGTTATAGCTATCACCTTTGCTAACGCTCGTTGATCTTTTGTTGTGTTTTTGTTTTTGTTTGAGGACAAACAATGTTTCAAGTTTGGGGGTTTGATAAACGCGCTTTTTACTTGTTTATTAATGATATATTAAGATGATTCTAGATCAGTTTAAGTGCGTTTATATAGTTGATTTAATGCTTTTAGCTATTTTTGGAAGATACTGCTCTTGGGTTCCTCTTTGGTGTTTTGTAGGCTTTTCAAGTAATAATCGATACACGAGGCGAAGCACGACCCAAAGATGAAAAGGAATAATTGGCTAGCGGCCACCCTAGCGGCCACGAGCTCGGGCAAAAATATTATGGACTAAAGCTAGCGACATGAGCTTGCCGCCGAGATGTTCGAAAAAGCTTCAGATAAGACTAGCGACCGAGCTAGCGACCGCTAAGCAATTCACGAGACCGCAAACGACCGCGAGCTCATCGAAAAACGATCGACTCACAGCTAGCGACCGACCCTAGCGATCGCTAGGCGCTGCGGCCTGGCGTGAATTAAGGTTTCAGCCCATTGCCTATACATACCCCTGGACGTGCATTGGCGCTCCTCTCCACGTTTTCTCTCAGTTTTCAGATTATTTTCACATACTTTTGTTCTAGCTTTCGCTTTTAAGCTTCTAGACTTTATATTATTGTATTCTACGCTTGCTTACGTATTGTAATCGCTAGTGGGCGAATTCATCCGAAGAATTTTAGATTTTCCGCTTCCTCCGGGTTTGGATTCAAACCCCATGATTGTTCTTCCGACACTACATTACGGGTTTTATCTATTCAATTTTATTTCTTTGGTTAATTCATATTTTATTTCGATTATTATGTCTAGCTAAATTCTCGCTCTAATCCTAGGGTTTGTGCGATTTTATCCTAAGTGTGGTGATTCCTGCTATTTGCTATTTACCTTCCGGTCATTGATTTGTGATTCTTGGTGCTAAATCATATGTGTTAATTTCGATCAATCTTGATGCATACCTAGTTGCCAATTGAATACTTAACAATTTTAATTGTCAATCAATCTTGAATGCTGTCTGAGATAAGCATTGAGTCGTTGCTAGGATAGGAACATCCGAGAGGAAGATATTCTTTGTGAGTTTTTTCGAGTTACTAATTTACACCTCGAGACGAATAAAGAATAGGTAAATTAGTAATCTACTACCATAATTGTCGAACTTAAATTGTTGGTTACTTATGTGATCTTTCATCTTGTTCGGATTAAAATTGGTTAATAGGAAGCAGGATAAAACAAGTGTGGGTAGAATTAATACATCCCTAGGGTTAGTCTCTTACTATTCAATTCTATTCAATCTTTATCGTTATTGTTATTTTCTTTCGCTCGATCCTCTTCGCTTTGAATTACATATTTGAAGTCCCTAAACATCTTATAAAACCAAATTGTTGCTTGGATAATGATGAAGAATCGTTGAGTTAGATTCTATATTTTCGTGTTACAATCCCTGTGGATACGATACTTGACTTGCTTATCTACTAGCATGTTTTCGTGTTAGAAAATAGTCCGATCAAGGGCTATGGTTTAATGTCACGCACAAAAATAGAAAAGAAACTAACGTCCTAACATAAATGGAGCTATCACGTAATCGGAGGAAAGCAGGAAAATGGGTGTACTTGGATAACAAGAGGAATTGGCAGACACACAGAAGTGGAGACGGTGTTCTAGGATTCAAACTCTATCACCGCTATCAATGAGCTAACGACTGGTGCAAATGCATAAACTACCCACGCCTCTCACCTAGCATTCAACATAAACCAGCCTCGACCTTGTATATGCTAGACCGCAATCTACGACAAACTAGTCTCTCACCTCGCCGCCATCAACTACGAAGGATAATCAACACAAAATCACACGATAGCAAACACCTATCCACATATATTAATTACTCAACAACAAAATAGTCTCTCGACCCGCTCGTTATCAAACTTATATTTTACATAAATCTAATCTCGCATTAATTCATAATCAAGCATAAACACATAATCAACCTACACTATTCTTTCAAGCCCGTGTATTAAGATCATGAAATAATCAATTTATACGGATGAGAAATTGTAAATCTTCAACACAATAATCACGATTCAAGACAAGAACAAATCCAACATTTATTTCATTATAAATCGATAATTCATCTAATTGGAGAAATTATTCCCATCGCAATTACATAGACATAATGAAACGAGAAAACTTACAAACCATTCATTGACGAATTTGTCATCCAAATATCAGGAATCATTCAATCCCAATGTTAATCCAAGCACAAGAATTGAAGGGAAGAGAAAAGGAAAATTCATGTGAATGATCGTGTGTCTGAGAGGAAAAACGGCTAATCCCTTTTAAATACAACCCTCGAAAATCCCAAAAAAAACACACCGAAATGGGCCTAAAAAACCCGCCCAGAGCTGGACGGGATGAAACCGATGTTGGGGGTGGCTCTCTAGAATGGTCTGAGAGGGCATCACAACACCGAACGAGGTGAAATCGGCGCTGGGGATGGCTCCCTGGAATGGTCTGAGAAGGTTCCCAACATCGAACAATCGTGGAGCATCGAACGTGCGATGATGCATGAGGACACCCAGGGGATGCTACGCAT
This sequence comes from Salvia rosmarinus, assembly GCA_036937905.1. NCBI lineage: Eukaryota > Viridiplantae > Streptophyta > Magnoliopsida > Lamiales > Lamiaceae > Salvia > Salvia rosmarinus. The sequence continues at coordinate 31,502,463 of CM072822.1, read as the reverse complement.
CGAGGCGTGCCCTAGGAAGAGCCCAGCGTCGGACGGTGGGCTAGAGGCGCTGGAGATGGCACAACACCGGACGAAGGGCTGGAGCGTGGTGAGGTGCTGGAGATGGAGCGCCGGTTGAGTCGTGCAGGCGGGCATCGGTGTTGGGTGGAGTGGGTCTTTGGGTGATCTTATTGGGGCACTGAACGTGCGGTGGCGTGTGACGCCGTGGAAGCTGTGGGATGGGTGGCGCTGGGCGAGGTGAAACACCAGACGAGCTGGGTGGAGCGTCAGTGAGATAGAGCGGGCGCTGGAGTGCGTGGTGGAGCACGGACGCTGGGCGCACGCAGCATACACGCAGTGACTTTGATGATTCACTGTTCTCTCGCTCGAACTCAATTGCGATCCATTTGTGCCTGGGACGACTCTCGACCGAGACTCATCAACATACCTCCATCCTTGGTAGACATTTGGCCCCATTTATTGCCGTTTTATAAAACTTCAAATAAACCAAATAAGTGCGAATCGATAAATAGTAATCAAAACAACGGTAGAAATAGAACAAACCAAGGGAAAGAACATGCATAAAAATATTAAGACAAAGCAAAAAATCATACTAAACAATGCATAATTTCAGATATGGATTTTTATCTTTAAAGGAATGTCCATCAAAGTAAGGAGAAAATTGTTATATCTGTGATCATTTTGGAAAAACTGAAAGACTCAGAAACATTCTTCATTCGCAGACATCATAATTATTTTTATTAAATTACACTACTGAAGTTCATCTTTATGAAGGTAAAGAAAAATGATGGCATATCCCATTAAAGCTGTGGAAGATTTTGTGTAGGATATATAATGCCAATAGAAATATCTGTGCAAATCATCTTAGTGGAATGACACAAAGAAGGCTCAATAGTGTAATACCCCATCATTCCTAAGCTTCAGGTTTGCATGGCATGTTTTTCGAGAAAGATCAAAAGGTTAACTTTTTGTTTCGGTGATGCGACCGTCACGAAACCTCAGGCGTTGTGAAGAGTGTCTTATGACGAATTCATAGACACTAAGTATGTAGGTTTTCGACCACTCACGAAGGTTTGGCACTCCGGGGAAGTTATCTAAAAATCGGACTTTTCATGGGTCTTTTAAAAGCATATCTTGTTTATAGTCGTTGTGTCTGGTATTTTATTTCAAGTCAATGGGTTCCAAGTTTGCTGAATTTGGAGTCCGTTTGCAAAAGATGCGTTGCTTTTTTCGTTTTGGAAAAAGGTCGCCAGGCAAATTTGTCTGATCCCTGCATTTTCCTATAAATAGAGGGCTAGGGCCTTCATTTTCAAGGTTCATTTTCTTCGTCTCTCTGTGTTTACGGACGAGCCGAGCAGCTCCAGGTATGCTGTGGAAGTTCTGGAGGAGTGGGGATCGAGCCGGGGAGGCTCGGCTGGGCGCCATTACGCCTTGCCACCACCGCCGATCGACCCTCCCAAGCCAGTTTTTCATTTTTTATCCTTTTCTTGTTTTGATTCCGTCTTTTAGTAGATAGCATAGCATAGAACTCAAGTTTCTAAAGGGACGGGATGAGAAAACGACCGGAGGCCGGCCTATTTGGCCAAGACCGCCGCCGCCTTGCCGTAGCCGCCGTGAGCTAGTTGGCCTCCGATTGGTGGCCGACGGGCCACTTTTTGGCTATGAGCCCTTTAGGTTTTGAGTTCCGGGCTATGTGTTCTACTAAAGTACTGATTTTGTTTTTTTTGTTTTTCGCGTTTCTACATGTCTGGATGTTTTCCGTCGTTTCGAGTTTCTAAAGGAAGTACATGCCCAGGTTATCCACTTTCAACATAATTTGTCATTCCATGTTCCTCTTTATGCATATTGCTTATGTTTCCATTTTCATGCATCGGTTTTGGATGGTTTATCCTAGATTTGAGGATAGACATCAATTTTTGAAGATTCTTGTTGCTAAGATTTGTGTCAACTTGCATGCATGCATATTTTGAAGGTACCCTATTATAGGTCTTGATGCCTCAATATATTTCCTTCGCATCGAGTTGATTTGAAAACCGAAGAGTGCCAAATGTGGGTTCGTAAAGTCGAAACCCCGCTTGCTTCGATCTTCGCTGGATCACGTTGTTGCTTTGATTTGTGGAATCAACCCCAAAAGTTGTTCCGCCTTGTTACGTGTACCCTAACGATGTGATCGGTGAAGTTGTTGGATATGTAGATATCTCCCGGTTGACGTTTCATTCGCTCGTGTTGGGTTATATATGCTTATTTTCGATTTATTTACTCTGATATTTCAAAATAAAACATGTGCGCCGTGAAAATGTTTTAACGAAGTTAATACTGTTCTTTGCTCCGAGATATGATTCTATTTGTGATTGTGCACGGATCTCTATTCGGTGGGTTGATCACCATCTTGAGTATTGATCGTAAGGGGATAGACCCCGAACACGTGGTTATGGTTCAAAAGGGGATAAACCCCGGAAGTCCACACTGAAATGATAATGAAGTGGTTATGGTTCTGAAGGGTATTAACCCCTGAAGTCCACACTGATTTAGCCGGATGGATACGTTCCGGGCGTGGGCTGTGTTCCGACCAAATTGTTCTTTTAAGTCGCTCGCAATAGTACGAGCTCCCTATAGGGTGGTAAGGTCGACCCAAGTCGAATCTCTCGAGGAAGACTTAACAGGGCTTATGATGTGTTACGATAAAAACAGTAAATCTAAATCCTAAACTTGTATGGGGTAATGCTTAACTAAATTAACAGGAATTTAAATCACGAAAATGATTCACACTAAACGTTCAAAGCAGTTCAATTGTAAAAAGAGTAATTCAAGATTGTGAGAAAGACTAAGGCATTAGGTTCTTCACCTTGATTAATTGATTAATGTTTGCTTAAGAAATCTACCTACTGATGCAATCATCTAACCTTTAATTCAAACACTCGACTTTCATTCCCTGAATTAAACCTAAGTTATAAGATTTGACAAATAGATAGAGTACTTGTTTCCGACAACCTCAAACCCAATTGATTCCTATGGATGCAACGATCTATCTCTCGATAATATACTAAACATAAACAATTAAATGGTGATCAATCACTTAACGAAGAAACCCTATGATTCAATTGGTATACTTAATCAAAACAAATAATCAATCAATTTGAATCACCCAACCACAGAAGAATATTAGTTCATGCTCATCTCACGGATCAAACGATTGAAATCAATAAACATCATTAATTCAATAATCCAATGGAAAAGAGAATAATAATCCTTACAATCGCAATAGTCGTTGATGAATCTCTTCAATCAATGTTCTTGAATCACAATATAGCAAAGGAAATACTTAGGAAGAAATTGGAAGAAATAGTTTGTGGAGGAGGCTCACGAACGAAAATAAAACTGAAGAATGAATAGAACTAGGTTTTAAGCGTTTTAAAACATATATAGCGCCTAAAATTCACGCCAGCCGACGTGAACCTGGCCGACGCGTGCGCTCGAAAACAAGGTAAAACGTGGCTCGCCCAGCACCGGACTAGATGCAGCGCCAGACTTGTCAGCTCTCGGAACGGGGAGCCAGCGCCGGACGAGTGGACTCTCTGGACGATCTTCAATTCTTGCGCAGCGCCGGATGCGGTGCAGCACCGGACGCAAGGAGTCTCTAGACGATATCACTTCGGGCGCCCAGCACCGGACACGCGCCAACACCGGACGCGGGTGCTCTCTGGATGATTCATCCTCGCGTGCCCAGCGTCGGACGCGTGCCAGCGTCGGACGCGGGCGCTTTCAGAACGATTCTAGCTTTGGGCGCCTAGCGCCGGACGCGGGCGCTCTCGGGACACAGAACCTGGCGCCAGATGCCTTGTAGCACCGGACACGGGTCTTCCCGGATGTTCCTCACAACGCAATGTGCACCCAGCGCCGGCTTCACCGAGTCCGGCGCTTGGGTGCGCTTTTGTGCACAAAATTGTTGAAACGAGATCATTTCCACCACAAAACGAAAACGAACATGATTCTAACAAAAGATATTCAAAAATAAACAAAATAGGAACAAAAGCGTCTAAAACAATCAAAGAAAAACATAACAAAAACATGAAAAACAACTCCCCCACACCTAACTCTTTGCTTGTCCTCGAGAAAATTTTAGTTTCTTTAAAAGAATTGTACACATCGAATCAATACTTCAAATAGAATCAATCACATATTCTCATCCTTTCAATGCATCTTAATAATATAATTCTCAATACAATGATCCCCATTCATCAATCCAAACATGTGACTTATCATAGGATAGCTATGCTTCGACTCAAATATGTTCTCAGAAATCAATATACAACTCATATGGTTCCCTTTAATGTAAGACATCCCAATGATAAAAATAAATAAAACATGTGGAACTTAAAACCGATTATAGGAGAATAATCGTTAGGTGAAACCTTCAAGTTATACACTCGAGTATCCTAACGTAGTTACCTATACCCATCGCATAGAGTCTCCATTCGAGATACAACACAAGCAAGAGGGGTAGAGCCCCTTATTCGAATTTTAAGCCCACTTATTTCACAACATCACTTCAATTATTATAATATTTTCTTTTCTTTTTCAACGCAAAAAATCACACTAGAAAAGGGTCCCAAGTATGAAGTATATGATAATCGATCACACACATTGTCTAATCACAGCTTCCTAATCATGTCCCACAGTTCAAATTGGCAACTAAGTTTCATCATACTAAAAATCATATATACCAAGACGAAATGAAGTTCAGATCAAAACACAATTAATCTCACTTTAAGCATAATTCTTCACGCACCATTTATTTCAAGAACATAAAATCCTTTCTTATCCAAACAAAAAGCTAAGAACAAAACACAAACGACAAAACATAAACAAAACAGAAAATAAAACCCCCCCACACTTAAAACAGGCAAGGTCCTCATTACAGATAAATATATAAGAGAAAAGTAGAGGCGACTTCCCTGAAAGCGAAGAAATGGAACGGCAGGGCATCAAGCACAAGACAAAACCTACAAAAACAACAAACAAAACAAGCAAAACAACTAAAGCAACACGACGCACACAAAAACAGAAATAAACATACATTCCAATAGTGATGAATCACTATTGGTCAGACAGCGGTGGTGGAGGAGCGCCATGAAATGTGGTCCAAGAGTTCCACTGAGCCTCAAGAGCAGCCATGCGCTGATTTTGCTCGATCATCTGATTATTATATTGATTCCAACATTGGTTCTGCTCATGCCACAATCGGTTCTGTTCGTCAAGACGCTGGTTTTGCTCGTCAAATCGGGAATAGATGTCTTGATGAAATTCTATCCAGTGGCCAGCTAATTCACTCCTGAACTGGCTCAACACTTCACGTATGAAGTTATTACCCTTGCCGCGATGCTCCTTGTTGATAAAGAAATTGTGGATGATTGGGATCGGCATTGCTCTGAACGGGCTCTGTATCCTCTCTTACCTCGGTATGCTCGTCGCCTTCATCTTCGGATGCAAGAGTAGTATAAAAAATGACCATATCGCCAAGGCGCATGAGATGGTCCCGCACCGCTTGGCTTTTCCTGCTGCTGCATGCATATATCTCTTCACACAATTCCTCAAATGATGAGGTACAAGAGTTGTCTCATTATACGCAAAATGGGCGCCTCGAAGCTCACTAAGATCAATCATCTTAGGTTGTATCGGATCTTGCCTCGAATATGTCGTCCTCATTAATAATGATCCCTAAATGCACCGATAGATCAAGAGGGATCGACACAAGGTTGGCCGACATTTCACGCCGCTGCACCAGCTACAAGTGATCCCAAATGAAGAATGTCTACGAAACCTTTGTCTTCTCGACCCGCGCATGTGAGCAAGAAAACTTGACCATGTTGACCTTGTTGGCCCGCTCATTCCCAAAACATTAAATGCGATGAACTTATACACCATAGCCAATGCCGCATCCTAATGAATCCACTCGGCATTCCTACTCGATGACCAGTTGTTAAACCCCGACAATTCTTGCCAAGCCCTCTAACATTAAACGAAGGTGGTACATCGCGCACTCAAGTTGGAAACCAAATACCCCTTCATAATACGAGGCCACAAAGATACTCTTGACCCAACAAACGACATGTCATAGTATCGATTCATCATCAAAATACATCGTGCAATAGAATTCAACCAATAATGGGAATAACCGTGCAATTCCATTATAGCATATTTGCATAGCCCCTAAGTTCTTTAAATATTTCTTAATTCTATCTTCAAGACCCAAACTTTGCATCAATTGCCAATTGAATTGATGCGGTCGAGTTATCTCTTGATGAATAAAGCGATTTATAAAGTGTACCTTCCACCGGATTGTAAATGAGAATTGTGGTCGAGTACATTCTACCGATATCTTCCACGGATTCCTCCATAGGAACATCATCATCTCAAGGATTACGGAGCTGGACCCGACCTTGCTTTTGCTCAAACCATACCGATAAACATGTGAGTGGGCACTGGACGAACAATATATACCCCTAAGCTTGCTCACGCACCTCCAACCAGGAAGATACTTATTTTGCACGATTTTCTTCAGTTTTTACATACTTTTGCTCTAGCTTTAATTTACTTTCATCTAGGCATTAGATTTTCGTTGTTCTACATTTATTCTATGCATTGTAATCGCTTTGGAACGTTTTCATCCGGACGAATTCAGATTTCCCGTTCTCTACTTGGGTTTTGATTCGAACCCAACCATTGTTCTTCCAACGCTACATTACGGGTTTTATATATTTAATTCTTATTTTTATGATTAATTCTTATTATATTTCAATGTCTATGTATAGCTAAATTATTGTTGTAATCTTAGGGTTTGTATGTTTCTATCCTAAGTCTTGTGATTCCTGCTGTTGCTATTTACCTTCCAGGCATTGATTTGTGATTCTTGGTGCTAATTCTTATGTGTTAATTTCTGATCAATCTTGATGCATACATAGTTGCCAGTTGAATACTTAACAGTTTTAATTGTCAATCGATCTTGAATGCGCAATACGAATAAGCATTGAGTCGTAGCTGAGATTGGAACATTCATAGGAAACTATTCTTTGTGATCTTTTTGGAGTTACTAATTTTCATCTAGAGACGTAACAGTAATAGGAAAAATTAGTAATCTACTACCACAATTGTCGTTACATCGAAATTGTTGGTTACATATGTGATCTTTCATCTTGGGTGGATTAAAATTGGTTAATAGGAAGCAGGATTTAACATACACGTGGGTAGGATTAATACATCCATAGGTTAGTCTTCATCTTATTATCTCTTTGAGTATCTGTTTATTTATCTTTATTGCTTTATTTTGTTCTTGGCTTTGAATCTAAGATTTGAAGTCCCAAAACCTTCTCCAAATCCAAATCATCACTGGATAATGATGAAGGATTATTGAGTTAGCCACGTAGATTTTGCTTTGCAATCCATGTGGATACAATACTCGACTACCTATCTACTTGCGTTTTGTTAGAAAAGTAGCGATCAAATTTTGGCGCCATTGCGGGATTGTTCGATCATATAGAATAACTCGTTGATTTGGAATTATTAATTCGAGTTGTATTTTTATTTTATTTGTTTTACTTGCGTGGCTAATTTCTCCTTTTTTCTAGTTAGTTTATGATTACTGAGGTCCTGTGGATCTCCGAGCAAACTTTAGATCCAGAAATCGAAAATACCCAAAGGGGAATGAGACAAGAAATGAGACTGCAAGAGCTAGCAGCGAATCACGGCATTGGGATGTGACGTCCCTTGCATGTCAAGGCGTCTTACGGTAGAGTTTTACCGAGATGCAGGTGCGGATGGCTAATATGTGATTCCTCATCCCTGCTGCAGAGACGAGGCCACTAAATTACATGTACCAGCCACCAACTGAGCAGTTCCAAGGTAGTGGATGGGGCCCGAAAGTGAATGCGAAATTTTTTTTCGAGCTGAAGCCGGCTCTCATAAGTATGGTACAAGGAGAGCAATTCGGGGGAGGAGTGACTGAAGATCCAAATGCTCATCTGGAGACATTCTTGGATATATGTGACACCATCAAGAAAGAATGGGGTGCCACAAGATACGATTCGGATGCGCATGTTCGGATTTTCTCTACGCAGCCAGGCGAAGGATTGGTTCATGAGCCTGGACCGTACTAGGATAGACAGTTGGCGGAAACTTTATAGAAGTTTTTCTCGAAATATTTTCCACTCACCGAAAAGCCGATTCGAGGCGAGAATGTAAATTATATAAATCGAGAGGAACCATCCGGAAAAATCCGCATACCATCCTAACAATAGAATCATCCCAACTTGTCGATGCCAACCCCAACAACTTCCAAAGAACTCCATCGAGGCTTCGCAGTGCGAGAATGGGATGATTCAGGGGCGAAGAAGCGAGCTTAGAGTGAAATGATGCAGCAGCTTGGTTGTGAGCGACCAGCAATTGGCAACTCAGCGTAACTTGTTCATCAAGACGGTGGGTCGAGGATTACGTTTGGAATCCAACCGTAGCAAAGAATGGGCAAACACATGAAGATAATGGAGAACCAGTTAGCCAAATAGTTGCGGTTGAATGCGCAACAAAAGTCGGGCCCATTTCGGCACTATGGAGGTAAACCCAATAAATCAATGCAATGCCATCCACTTGAGAAGTGGAAATTTTTACCAGAACCACCCGGAGCGAGGAGAAGAAAGTACGCTGAACGAGGAGGAGCTCGCGATCGAGCTAGCGATCGCTAGCCCAGCCGTAAGGAAAGAGGTAGAACATTTGCTCGAGAAGCTAGCGACCGACCTATCGACCGCTAGGCTGGCCGCGAGGAATGGTTCAGAGAGTTCGGACGAAGAACTAGCGACCGGCCTAACAACCGCTAGGTCGGCCGCGAGGAAGAAGGCAGACACAGCTCCAGCGCCTAGCGACCATCCTCGTGATCGCGAGTGTGGCCGCGAGGTAGTCCAGAAGAAGATTCTGCCAACTTACACTCCTCTGGTCCCTTTCCCAAGTCGGCTAGCTAAGTCGAAATATGACGAGAAGTTCGACCGATTCAAAGAGATATTCCAAAAAGTAAACAACAACAGACCTCTCTTTGATGCCCTTATCTGTGTTCAACCGTTGGAGCTGGAGAAAATGAAGTCAACTAAAATTTCATTGATGATGGCTATAAGGTCAGTCACATATCCTAAGGGAATAGTTGAAGATGTGTTGGTAAGAATTCGGGACTTTGTCTTTCCTGCTGATTTTGTTATCTTAGACATACCTGAATTCAAGAATCAACCATTAATCCTAGGTAGCCTTTTCATTAATCGGTCGTGCTTTAATTGATTTGCGTGAAGGTGATCTCACTTTCGCTTCAATGATGAGTAGCTACAAATTTCAATATATGATATCAAGGAACACGATATCCAAAAGAAGGAGGAGTGTTATAGCATCACCACTGCCTCAGCTAGACCAATTTCGAGCTTTAATGTCAACCGACCATTTGACGAGCATGCTACAAAGAAGAGATGGACTCGGTATGGAACCCCGAGTGATTCATTCAAGTTTGGGGGAGGCCACTTCCACACTCAGTGGTGGTCTGCAGTCAATGCTAAGTATAGGAGCAAGCACAGGTTTGGAAAGAAGTCGGCTGCCAAAATCGCCAGATTGGTCGATTGATCGAGGTATGAAATGGTCTAGCTAAAGACATTAAATCATGCACTTGTTAGGAGGTAACCCAATCTTTTTATTTTGTTTTGCTTTCGCTTTTGTTTTTGTTTTCGTTTTGTTCGTTCTTATTTTGTTTTTCTTGTTTTGTTTTGTGTCTGTTTGGGGTTGAGTTGAATGACGAGCAGCCAATGATGAGAATTGTTTTTATTAAAAAATCGATTGCAACTGATTTTGTGAGACGAAACATGTTAATGATTATTGTGAGTATTGAGCCTTTGAGAACTTGATCACATTTTTGAAATCTGTAAGACTTGAGCATTTGACTGTCATATCTTTGCGGTCTTGTTTCTTTCTGTGTGAATAGTTTGAAATAGCATGTGTTTCTCTAGAACTTGCTCTGGATCTTTTTTGAGGTTGCATTGATGTGCTTAAAAATTGGGAGATGATATTAGGCATTCTTTTCTTAGCCTATATACTATCCAAACACTAACCTGTTATTCATATTATCCTTTGATGAGCCCGTTTGAGCCTACCTTATTCTTTCATGAAGCCGCGGGTTGGGTTATGTTGTTAGTGCGAGATTTGGCCGCTTGAATTGAGGGTTGAGAAAAAGAAAATAGAAGATGAAAAGTAAAAATCGAAAATAGTTGCTTCCCATATAAGTTCAAAAAAAAAAAAAAGTTGACACAAGTGTGTGGAAAAGAACATAAATGGGCAAGTAGCTAGTGCTTTGAGATGAGTATATCACTTATATAATAAGTGTGATGTTCTTAAAAGAAAAATGACTTCTTGGTATGGAAAATTGAAATGAATTGTGAAAGTTTGAGAATTGTGTCTTATGATACTTATGGTGTTTTCATTATGGGATTATGAGTCACTTAGCCTAAATATATCATACCTTACCAAAGAGCCTACATTATAACCCGTTATAAAGACCTTTTTGATCTTGGTTCTTAAGCACATATTTGAGCAATGGAGAATTAGAAGATTTGCAAGCTTATGGTAGATTCCGTGTGTTTTTAAACTTTGAGAGTATACACATCCTCCTTTTACACTTGAGTGTTTGAGATTTATATATATATATATCCATGTTGTGAGGATTAAAGTTTGAAAAGGCTTCAGGCTTCTTGTTATTATGATATGTGGAGTTTAACGGAAGATGTTGTGATTTGAATCTTTTGTTGCTCATTGCTTTGAGGCGTTTTGCTGTTGTTGTTCGACTCGTTCCCTGTCTTTTGGTTGTCTTTCGTTTGTTCTGCTTTTTGTTTGGGGACAAACAATGCTTCAAGTTGGGGTTTGATGAACGCGATTTTACCCGCTTATTCATGCTTTATTTAAATAATTTTGATCGCTATGCTTATATAAGTGATTTCAATGCTTTCATCTATTTTTGGTAGATAACGCTCTTGGGTTCCTCTTTGGTGTTTTGTAGGCTTATAAGATGATAATCGAAGCACGAAGCGAAGCACGAGCCAAAGACGGATAAGAACAGTGGCTAGCGGCCACCTTCAGCGACCGCTAGCCCTACCGGGCGAGCTCAAAGCGAAACATTCGGACGGTTTCTCATGATCGACCTAACAACCGCTAGGCAAAGACAAGCGACCGCAGTCGCCTCACAGAGACTCAAAAGCTTCGCTGAAAGCTAGCGATCGAGATCGCGACCGCGAGCTCGACTGCGAGGCATTCCAAACGATCACGAACCTCGCCGCGAGTGCATCAAGGATCGACTAACTCGTGAGTTTCATTTATCGAGCTCGCGGGCTGCGAGGAGAGGCGAATGGGCGCAGTGTGGTTTCACCGCGCTTATATATACCCAAGGCTTGCTCACGCGCCTCCAACCTGGAAGATACTTATTTTGCACGATTTTCTTCTGTTTTTCACATACCTTTGCCCTAGCTTTAATTTACTTTCATCTAGGCATTAGATTTTTATTGTTCTACATTTATTCTACTCATTGTAATCGCTTTGGAACGTTTTCATCCGGACGAATTCAGATTTTCGTCTCTACTTGGGTTTGGATTCAAACCCAACCATTTTTCTTCCAACGCTACATTACAGGTTTTATCTATTTAATTCTTATTTTTATGATTAATTCTTATTATATTTCAATGTCTATGTATAGCTAAATTATTGTTCTAATCCTAGGGTTTGTATGATTCTATCCTAAGTATTGTGATTCCTGCTGTTGCTATTTACATTCCAGGCATTGATTTGTGATTCTTGGTGCTAATTCTTATGTGTTAATTTCTGATCAATCTTGATGCATACATAGTTGCTAGTTGATTACTTAACAGTTTTAATTGTCAATCGATCTTGAATGCACTGAATAAACGCTTGAGTCGTGGTGAGATAGGAACATTCAGTGGGAAGATATTCTTTGTGATCTTTTGGAGTTACTAATTTTCACCTAGAGCATATGGAAATTTAGTAATCTACTACCACAATTGTCGTAACTGAAATTGTTGGTTACATATGTAATCTTTCATCTTGGCTGGATTAAGATTGGTTAAAAGGAAGCAGGATGAACATACATTGTGGGTAGGATTAATACATCCCTAGGGTTAGTCTTCGGCCTTATTATCTCTTCGAGTATTTGTTTATTTGTCTTTATTGCTTTATTTTGTTCTCGGCTTGAATCTAAGATTTGAAGTCCCAAACCTTTCCAAAATCAAATTTGTCACTGATAATGATGAAGGATTATTGAGTTAGCTTTTGTATTTTCACGTTGTAATCCATATGGATACTATACTGACTACCATATCTACTTGAACATTTCGTGGTAGAAAATAGTGTGATCAAGCACAGCCTCGGCAGTCGGGGGAGGCGGTGACTAGGAGGCAGGCGGCGGATGGTTCTTTGGGCGTGCGTTGTGGGCTGTGCTCACAAGCTGGCCCACCCATTTTGGGCCGACCTGCCCGGTTCCGCCCAAACCCGATTATTCAATCCGATTCTAGTTTTTTCGACTGACCCGCCCAAGACACCTGCTCCGCCTGCTTTCAATTTTTTTGGCCCAAATCAAGTTTTTGATTTAATCCGATCGTGCTGCGTAACGCGAGTCTGCTTCGAGATTTGTTTCAAGATCTCGCACTTTGTAAATTTATGTAATAAATTTGGCAGAAAAATCTGTGTTCCACAGTGGGCGCGATGAAAAAATTTATTTTATTTTTATCGCTCAAAGCATGTCGTGGATGTTTAAATTATGCAGAAGCATGCTATGTATGTTTAATTACGTAGATAAACATGTTGTATGTTTTCGTGATTGGATGAGCATAGTAAGCATGCTAGGATTATCGTGTTTTGAAGCATATTTTTGAATTCTACGAGCATGTTTTACTGCTGAGTTCTATAGAAAGATGCTAGGATTACGTGATCTGCATGGACAAACCTTTAGAAACAAAAAGACTAAGCAAGAAACCCGACATATTAATTTCTAAAATTAAGATGTCAAGACCTCCACCTTTTGATCTCTAAACAAAGTGATACACATTATGAGTAAACGTCCACACGCGTGGCTTGCTTGCACTATTTATCATAAGTTTGTTAGATGAGATTTCTAAATAAATAATTTTAATCTATTGAGAAGTGGGGTTTCATGTGTAAACATCCACATGCGTAGCTTACATATGCAATTTTCATAAGTTCTCTAGAGATAGATTTAAAAAGAGATTTTAAAATGAGATGACAAAAGAATTTGGATTGGAAGCGGCATGGTCCGAGTGAGTATGCCAATTCTAAGAATTCATTTTCTGCTGTTAAAATTGTGGTCATTGCTTAGGCATTACCTCAAGTACAACTTCCCGCGAAGTCCCTTCTTGTGATAGTGATGTGGTCTAGTAAGGTCTAATCATTAATTTCATTTTTATAAGGATAAGTTAACATGGATTGAAATTAAACAACTAAAAGGTATATTTTAGTCTGGTCGAGGGGTTCATGTGTTAACGTCCACACGCGTGGCTTGCATGTGGGATTCTTTGGGTGATTGGAGGTTTCAATTAATATTGTTTTATCAAAAGGTTACAATATTATTGTTACGAATTATGTGTGATCGATGCTTATGTGTTTACATTGCTTTTCAGATATGTCTCTTACAATCGATTATCAATATGCTCGCATTAAAATCCTCTATCCGATCCAAATTTTATCGAGTGGAACGAACATGGAATATGTTCTTATCCCGAAGAACATATGTTTGTTCTCACTACTCCAAAACCCGATGCTCTTTATCGACGATCGACGAACGAAAGGCGAGAGAGATAAGGCATTTGGCATAAGTCAAATAATACGGCCAAATACTATATGATGACTACTATGTCCAAAGGCTTGTAGCTGCAAAGATCGATCAATGGTAGACGCGATCGAAATATGGTCAAGTCTCGAGAGTAAGTTTGGGCGCTTGGATCGGACATGCCTGCCCACACAATGAGAGAAATCTGGCGCAGTGGATGACGGAAGGAAGTTCGGTCCATTAACACGTCTCCACATGACTCATCTCATGGATAGTCTCGATCTTTAGGATGAGGTATTGACGGCGGGCCAAGGTTGATATCATCCTTAACACGCCGCCCAAGTCTTTTGAGAATTTTTGCAGAACGCGATCATGAGCAAGACCGAGTATACACTTAGTCCGTTGTTAAATGATCTCGTGGTCGCGGAAGGTCATGGGAAAGGGATACATGCCTGCTAGCATATCTAAGGGCCCCAATTTTCCATTGAAAGTGGAAGGAAAAAGGGGTGCCAAAGGTGGTAAAGGTAATGTTTCTAGTGGAGCAAGTGGAAGAAGAACATGATGGCCACCGGAGGCTTGAAAGCCAAAGAGAGACAAAGTGCTTCAAGCGCGGGCAAGATCGCATCATCAGGCTAAGTGCCCTATGCTCAAGCGCTCAAAGTACGCCATTTTCTTTAGTAACGGAAACATGTTTAGCGACCGGTTCTACTCATTCGTGGGTAGTAGATACGGGTGCTGATCGATCATGTTTGTTACACATCGCGTGGGTTCCTTGTAGGAAATCGATTTTAACCCTCTCCCGAGGATCTATCTTCGATGTTTAATTCACCTACATCGATTATATACCCAGTATGCACCTATATAATTAATTGCAACACGCTGGTGTTTTCTTGTGTTTACCGCGAATTTGCTGTGCAAGGATGGATCAAGACCGTGCTTGATCTTCCGATCGTGTCCCGATCGCCTAAACTCCAATGCCGAGCGAGGACAATCTATGGAGAGTGCTATAGAAATTCGCCTCTTCCTCACCCTAGAGTTTTCAAAATCTCACTATGTGGGAATAGTAATTTCTAAAATTTCACCTTGGATTAGGTTTAATTTTCCTCACCTTATATTTATAATGCAATCCTAAATCCTATCAAGATAGAATTTATGCATATCTAATAAATATATTAATATCACTTAAGATAGAGAGGATCAAGACAGAGTCCCAGTAGGACTCTAAAGGGAGATGGACGATTTTCACTAAGATCCAGGCCTGGATGGGCCAGCCCACGGATCAAATGCAAGGAATAAAGATGGGCATCATATAAATTAATTATTTTATGTTCACCGTAACATAAATTAATTCATAAACATTTATTTATGCCACTAGAGAATAAATGCCGACTTACCCCTTTATTTTCAAGTTGAGTCGGCTTGCACTCAGACTTCACGAATCCCCGTATTTAAGATATCAGACGTCCATTAATTATTTAAAGTTGCTCGACCGCTTAAATAATTAATATCTTTAATTCCTTAAGTAGTACCACTCAACCTTATTATTGTACTTGAGATAACTCAACCGCAGGGTTTAGTACAATAAACCTTTGAGCTCCTTAAGGGACATCATCATCCTAAACGGATACGGTGACTTAATACGTAACTAGCATGACATACAAGACGCCACCACCCAAGATGCGAGAGAATCTTGGTTATCTCATGTAACCTCACCCATAACAAGTCAAAGTGATGGTCAACAATTCACTCACCTAATACCTTATCGAGGCTTAGATCAACGTAAAGTCACCGAGATCTAGGTTCTTCACGACGGTCGATAGAAGAACTCATCTCACCGTGATCCATCAATACGCCAAAGACGCACTAGCATATACAAGCAACTAAGTCAAGTCACTTATCTATACCGCAGCCTATACCGACAACTCGTCCTCAAGTTGTCTCGTGATGTGATACTTTTATATCTCATTGCTTTCGACCAATCATACGTACTCTCGTGATCTACAACACATCGTATGATCTAACTTATATATGAGATAAGGGGACATACATATGCAATCAAGTAAACAATTCAGATAGGAGATTGTAATAGTGGTAATAGAAACATTGTATACAAGCTCAACCAAACCTGCCCAAGATACAAACCATCAATCTCCCACTTATACTAAAACCAAAATTTTAGTATACAATGTGTCTCTACTAGCTATTACAAACAACACCATCACTTTGCTTCTCCCACTTATACAAAAGTTTCTTTCTAAGCGGGTGCCATCTTCGCTATCCAAGTCCTCGAATATGCTCTTCAGAGAATTTTGCAACAGTTCTTCGTGAATGGGTCACCAGGTTATCCGCAGCACCAATCTTTTTCAATCAAGACGCTCCTCGCTTCACGATTTCTGTATGACATGGTACTTTCTATCTATGTTTTTGGTCGCTTCAGGGTCCGTGGTTCCTTCCGAGTTTGCTTACACTACACCGAGTTATCACGAGAACTATGATACTCTTGGGCAAACCAGTACCACATCTAGATCCATGACGTAGTTCTCGAACCATACCTCTTTAGCGCCTCCAAAGCGGCTACATATTCGGCTTCCATGGTAGAGTCCGCAATGCTTCGGCCGCTTTGCACTCCACCGTGATACGGCCCTCCTCCCAAGATAAACACATAGCTCGAGGTAGACTTTTTCTCATCACGGTCACTTGGAAACCGAGTGAGAATAACCCAAAGGCATTAGACTATCCGCATGGTAACCAGCCTATAATCTCGAGTCCTTTTAGGTACTTGAGTATATGCTTCTCGCAGCCCAATGAGCTTGTCCAGGTTAGATCGATATTCTAGCTACTATGCTACCGCATAGCAGCGTATATCGGGTCTCAGACATAAGATTGCATACATGAGACTTCCTACGGCTGAAGTGAAGTGAACTTGTCTCATTTCCTCTATCTCCTTTGTCATAGGTGATCGCTCCTTAGATAAAGGAACACCATGCCGTAAATGTAACAATCCTTTTGGCGGTCTAAATACTAAAACGAGTAATCACAAAGATCAATGTAAGACTCGAGATAAGCTCAACATTTTCCTCTCGCGATCTCAGAACCTTGATCCCAAGAATGTACGTGATCTCCTAAGTCTTTCATTCAAACCGATCGGATAACCAACTCTTTACGCCCCGATAACAACTTCACATTGTTGCCGGCAGAAGGATGTCATCTACGAAGCGCAAGAAATACCACATCACCGCTGGGACATCTATACGATACACACAACTTCGCTAGGCAATTGGGTAAATCCATAGGACTTTACCACATCGTCAAAGCATAAGTTCCAGGATCGTGAAGTTTACTTAAGTCCATAAATGGACTTCTTAAGCTTCCATACTAGATGCTCTTCACTCTTCACCACATAACCTTCGGGTCGTGATATAGATGTCTCTACCTTCTTCAAGGTAATCGCTTAGAAAAGCGTTTTCACATCCATTTGCCAAACCTCGAGGTTTAAGTGGGCTGCTATGGCGTAAGAATTTCGATGGACTTGAGCATTGCTATGCATTTAAAAGGTCTCATCGAAATTGATGTCCTCAACTGAGTGTACCTTTCGCCATGTCTCGCTTTAAAAGCCGAAACCTCCATCCGAATCTCTTCCTCTCAGATACCCACTTACTACCTATGGCTTCCTCGCCATCCGGTAGAGGTGTCTTTCAGATACATCCATAGTCGTTATGGTCTCAATTTCTAAGTCCATAGCGCGTGCCATTATCTTGCATCAATGTCTTGATCGCTCACCATATGTCCATGGATCGATTATTGCCGCTCGCTTCATGTGACTAAATCAAGATTCACCCACGAACATAAATCGCTTCTGGCCGACGAACAACCCTCCCACTACCACGAGGCGCCATCGGCACAATGGCAACGATGGGCGCAGAATTTGTTGTTCTCTATCTTGCACAACTTGTCGGATATGTGCCACTTGTACTGCCTGTATCTCCAAGTGGAACTCGACCCACTTCAATTTCTTGAAGTATCCGTGTTGATCCTCCCACTGCATACACCCACATCTCGCACTTTGGTTTAATCGGTGGCGGAATACGATCATCTTCTAATTTTCAAGAATGATTTCAACTTTGGATTTATGGTTTTTCATATAATCATCTTCTAAGAATCGCATTAGTGCTAATAATGACCTTCTAATCCTAGGACTATAGAAATAACCACATTTCGCTCCTCCAGGATAGCCAATAAATGCCTCTTGCTCGCATCTAGACCCAACTTGTCGCCTTTCTTGTTCAAAGATATGTGCCGGACACCCCATATCCTTATGTGGTTCAAACGAGGTTCATACCAAACCATAACCTCTAAATGGGTCATTTCGACCGACTTTGATGGTACTAGATTTAGCAAACATGCCGATGTTTCTAAAGCATACCCCGTAATCCAAATAATATGATGATTTACCCTTTTATACATATAGTCTCAGAGATATGAATGTCTTGATATCGCCTTCCTGCTTTACCAAGAGCAAAACACGCTCACTGTTAATCTTCTAGGTAAAAAATAATAGTCTTCTTTGTATGATAGTTAGGTAAAATAAGGGTCCGCTGTTAAATAATTCAATTTGTAAAATTGGTGTCATGTATACCTAATTCAAATAATAGTGCGGTATACCAAATAAAATATTTTAATATATTTGCATGACAAATATCACGAATTTATGTAGAATCTTGTCGAACATAATTCAAGGAAAATGCAATTATTCTGTCAAATTTTATTATAAACGGGGCGCTCTCTCTCGTCAGTTGCCCTCTCTCTCTCCTGCTCGCCTCTCTCTCGCCCTCTCTCTCTCACCGCTTCTCCTTACTTGCTTGGCTGGCCAACCCCCAGCGGGCCAACCCCTCCAAGGCTAAACCTCTGGCCAACCTCCCCACCACGGCCAACCCTCCCCCATCATGCTAACTCCTTCCTACGGCCAACCGTCTATCCCTGGCCATGGCTTCTTCTTCTTCACAAGTTCTTTTTTATTATTTTTTTTTACTTTTGTTTGTTTATTTGTGTTGTATATTTTTCTTAATTATTATGTTTTGTGAATTATAATCAATTATGCTTTGTTAACTATATATTGTTAATTATGTATTGTCAATGTTTAACTATATATATTGTTAATTATGTATGATATCTACGCTTGTGAATTAATTCGAATGTATGTGATAGATATTAATTATGAATTCGGACGAATTATTATGTTTTCAGGAATCTATGCTTTTGTGAATTGACATTAATTCTAATCTATGCTTTGTGAATTATTACGTATCATTGCTCATACTTTGTGAATTAATATGTGTGAATTATAATTAGAATATATTGTTAATTATGTATTGGTGTCAATTTCTACTTGAATAGGATATGAACACAATATTAGATAAAGGTTAGCAAAATTAAATATACTCATTTCAGCCCTCAGATCGATCGTAATGTCATCATTCACCATCCCTTATATTACGAGCCTCTAAAATTTTAGTGTAGGTTTGATTCGGACATTTCTTTAATTAGATAGTTTAATTTTTTTAACAACAGAAATCGAGTTCTTAAGGTCCGAGACCATCAATCGTCCATCAACAAAAATTTCTCATGGAACAAAATTTTCAATTCTATGTTAATCAAGACACAAAAGTTCACCACCAATAATGATACAAATCGATCATCCCTAGTGAAATATATAACTCCTAGTCCCAAGAGAAAATTGTCATTTTCTTCACTAGAAATATGGATAAATTTATATTTGAGGATATTTTGAATTAATTTCACAATATGTCCGAACAATAATTAATCGACATATTTCTTAATTAAGATAGTTTAACTTTTTTAATAAACAGAACGAAGTTCAAGGCCCGAGACCATCAATCGCCGATCCACAATCAAGACGCATTTCTTCAAGCCCAATTATTTAAGAAGAACGGTCATTGGAGATCGAGAGACAGGTGAAGACCCGCGGATAGGTTTAGGCAACGGTGTCAACACTTTGTCGGTTGGGAACCCGGATCCAAGTCAAATCACTTAGTTTGCACCATGTGGTATCCCTACGACAGACCCTAAAGGTCAAGATCAGCGATATGGTTTTTATCAATGGGGACATTTGTTTTTCCTTCTGGATTTTGCCGTGACGGGTTGAAGCTGGGACGCCATTTCGATCCCACACTCCCAGTACCATCCGCAACCGCTGAGGTTTTATCGAAGGTTTGTTGGCGGAGGGACTAGTATGTAGAATCTAAAGCGGAGATTCTTGATACGGACCGTCCGATTGATGATGTCGACGGTCATCTATCTCCGCAGGGCCCACATCTCCAGTTCTTACGCATTCGTCTTAGATATCAACTTCACGACCGTGGATCCGTGATTTGGGTCTTAGTCGACGATCCGACACGATCAGATTTCCACGGCTGCATATGCATATAAAATCTACAATACCATGTGAATATGACCACCAGGCCAAATATCACCTACCAATCGTCTGGCATTATATATTTGGTCACTCAGAGATCATTCCGGATCTCGCACGACGGTTTGTAAGTATGTCCGGGGATGCGATCTTAGATGAGACGATAATGGAACTTCACCAAGATGATCGACGGGGATACAATGCCCCATTCAACGCGAGGTGCAACTGCTTGGGGTTGGGCCCTCTGACTCCATCGAGGAGCATGCCGCACCATATGCCCTCCCCATATCCCGGCACTAGTGAACTAACCAGGAGACCTGCTCCCATCCCAGACGCCCCAACAACCCCGCCCAAGACTAGATGTACCTCGTTTCAGAGCGTAGGCCTTCACCGATCTCGACGCGTATGTCGGAATCGACACGCCAAAGACGAGGGCACGACTTGTTGAAGAGATTGATGAGGAGCCCGAGGATGCTAATGAGGAGACACGAACCGCCAGATCGAGCGCACGCTTTGACGGTGATCACCGATCCGATAGTGACGCAGATACGAAATACGCGAGGCGCCACGCTCTTCTTCATCTAGCAGCTGCGCTGGGAGCAGCCATGACGCCCGAGTCTGAGGGATCGCCGTTGGATCCGCACGATCCATGATGTGGTTAGAGAGAATATTCATGACTCAAGACATGGCTCGAGTCCATGCTGCAGAAGACTCGATGTAGATGTCACAGCACCGGAGGCATATACCGGCCCCGTCGGAACTACCCCACGGCGACGCGGAGTGACGATCGTGACCGTGGCCTTCTAATCGTATTCCCACATCGGGTCCGATGCACCCTCACAGACTTTCAGCAGATCCGACGCCTCCCATGACCCCGCCCAGTATACACCTCATCGCCGCCTCACAGAGTACGGATCTACCGATTCATTACCCCATCACATTGAGATCCACCGCCATTCCATGCCGAGATGCATGGAACAGCCGAGACTATTGGTAAATTATCTTATTTATATTATCGCATCATATTTGATATATTTACTTTTTAACTATGTTGCTTAAACCAAAATTAGCCAACTCATAGAAGGAACAGTAGCAACTGTTATACCGCACCGAGGTCACCGCAGACGTGATAACCCTCGCATTTCGTCCTATCCCCGATAATGTATTCGCTTCCTTAAAAATTTTCGAGGCGAGGACGGTCTGATTATTGTGGATGTAATGACGACGTTAACCCACAAAGGATTTTGTTCGCATTGAAGACCCTTTATGGATCTCGTTGGGGCAAGTATCACTTCTATTTCTATTTCTATTTTCATATATGAAATCGTTATTTAAAAAAATAAATTATTTATTGCAGATTCTTGATTACATACATATGCATCCGAGGACCCATTGGACAACGTGTACCCACTTGTCGGACGGGGTCATCAATGAGCACGTTATTTTGGACACCGATTTCTTTGTGTATATTTCGTGATTTATAGATGTGAATATATATGTATATATTCTATATATATATATATTGAATTTCTATTTCTCGCCCAATTAGTACATTAGCCTGATCACGGTTGCATATATTTTAGAACACCAAACGCAGCAGATCTAGATTATGCCATATCTACGCTGCTCCATCTAATAATTGGTATCGGGCAGTCCAGGTAGGGTGGCCAAAGTCATGCATCATGGCTTCAAACGTAACTTATTTACACCGTGACTAATTATAAAATAGATTTTTGTTCGTGCCTTTACCTAAATCGAATCTCTTTACATCATCATCCCTTGTTTTAGCAGAGGTCGACGCGCTGACTCAATGCACGGATGGACGGTGTGTGAAATCTTCGATCCTGACATTATTCATTGGACCCCATGCATGCGTTATGAAATGTCGATGCATTGGTACGGCTTTAAGATGTTATTTACACGCCTTACTCGGATCTCGCTGTTCAAGATAACACACTCGGTGTTCGTGCCTTTCGCGTGATCACGCTTACACCTGGCTGCCTCCCGATCTACGCCAGCATCAGAAGAAGACATTCAAGGCTCTTAACGCATGTGTATGTACGCCAACGATCACATTTCGTGTTCCCCAGCATTGAGCGGGTAATGAGAATGATATGCTCACCGAAAGAAAATATATGCTTCTATTCGAATTATGGAACTAGAGTCAGAAAGTGGTCAAACATGTTACTAATTATTATGTAATAACCTTATTCAGATTTCGAGTTTATTTTCTCGAATATCAGAATATTTGTATTCGAGTATTTTCTAAAATCATAATCATAACCCAATCAATTAGACTTCAATAACGGCGATATCAATGAGTTTGGTATCAACATAATTCACAAATCAAACCGACTATTCAACTCAAGAAGAATTCCAACCAAATATAATAAGGAGTTCGACTCAACATTTTCAATTAATCGCTAACAACTAAAGCAAAGATCATTCTATTAGTATACTTTTAAGTATATCAACCATTTAATCACTTCAACAACATATAATCTAATCTCTTTAAACAAAATCTTCATTTATAATTTTATAATTAAATTGTTAATCATAATTTTATAATTAAATTGTTAATCATATTTTATTCTACCAAGAAACGTAACAATAGATTAATTGATAGCTAATATGAGAAACAACAAAATGTAGAAACAATGGATCCTAAATTTAATTATCCTATCTCCCAAAGACACGTTGTAATGCCAGATGGGTATGCTATAACGCCAACAAGACATCATCACATTCAATTAATGGGATGGTAAATATGACATGATTGTTGCAGATCTCATGGGAACACAAGCCACACCTCCTACGCACCACTTGTACCGCTGACCCTATTTCTTCCACCGCATCTTCGATGGAGACGTTTGTCGGACGACGACGCCCAACCTTCGACTACCCGCCACGATCACGCGACGCGCATTTCAACGCCGCAACATCTGTAGGAAGCATCCAACCGGATCGGGCTAACATGATTTACCTGTAGATTAGTAGTATGTACTAGCTTCCGGCGTGGTAGTATTCTCCCACATAGTCGGAAATTTGGTCATCTTTACGCCCCGCAAAAAATTAAAATTCAAGATCAAAACAATGATAAAGTTGTTAATTATAAATCTGCATACCGTATTTAAAAAATTATATTTAAGATGAGTTCATACCGTATAGTCCGCAATCGCATGAGAACACCGGATCGTATCCATGTCCCACTCCAAGCACGAGCACCATGCCGTCCCGAGATCGACATTGAAGGTTCGCTTCGCCCCGACTTCAATGTGTCACTTTTGGGCACTATAAGAGTATCGCGTGATCTCTCCTCCACCGCCTCGTATCTTGTAATGCCTTGTGGGTTAGGTCAAGATGGTATGTTCTTGCGCCAAGTCTTTGATCGAACCATTTTTCTATGATATGACTAATCGCTTCAACCATAGAGCAACGGGCAATCGCCTCGCCCACAACAACCGAGAGCATCAAGGACTCGACAATGTTGGAAGTCAAAAAGATTTACGCCTCCCTCACACGGCACCTTGATCCGCCCACTTCTCAACTCGACTGGCCAACCTGCCATACACGCACCACCGTGAGGGTCTATCTTCAGCACGGGACTTTAACATGTTCATTGCTTTGTCAAACTCCGCTCCCGATGATAAGTCACGCCTTTCCTCGCACAACGCCACGATTTGCTTCCCAAAAGGCGTGATTTTTCACAGATGGTAAGATAAGATGTCATATGTTACGCCTCTAATCCAGAAGGACAGTATAGAATCGAGCTGGAATGTTGATTACAACA